>JXUT01149554.1:0-12992 GCA_000934455.1 Apostichopus parvimensis | reverse complement strand
CCAATGAGGCTTCTTCGCGAGTTCCTGCTTGCAGGAGGATCTACAATACATACAAATTCATACATATCCCAAAGCTAGTCCTTATCACTATTCTGCTTGTAATGAGCTGGCCTAATGGGTTGTGTGCTAATGTAGTTGTACGGTCAGTTTGATGCATGAGCCCTTTGTTTAAAGGGGGTAACTTCTCAAAGACTATAACTGGTATTAAAAGGTGTAACCCGGGTGAAAGTGATGGGGTGGGCACAAAATTCATCGTGCAGGCTGCAGTGAAGGTTTGGTACCTAGTTTGCTTGCCACAGCCGTTAAGAATTTACCTACACCTGTGATAAATATAGACATATGACTTTGTATGGGACATGAAAGATCTACATGTTTTCCATCTGATAAGTTGCAATATCCTGTCAAAAGTAGGAGTTATATACAGACTCATCAAAGCATACAGATTTCTTCCCTTACTACAGGTCTGCGGGTCGTGTTCAATGATGGGATTCTTGAAAGCAACACAGGCCACAGAAATCTTGTTTTGAGGCAGCATGCAGTGTACACCTTACCCACCGCTGGTCTATAACATATCAGAATTAGGTTCGTGCAAAGTCATCCTTATTAGTCCCTGTCTCATCACAACCAATCCTAAGATCATCCGATTCTTTAGATCAGTGCCCTCCATCTGTGAGGCTCACCTTCTGACAGCTTTGAGACATCATTACCTCACAGCCATCCAGTAGTACTTCCATAAATACTTAAGTCAACTTGATTCAGATACATCTGTTTGATCTAGACCAACCAGTTTGATACTAGTGTCCCATAATCTCTTTGCGACTTGGTCCTCTTTTCCAAGAGCACTGCATTCCTTGGGTTTACAATCACTAGCAGAAGCAAAACAGAATAGAGAAAAAAACAGCTGAGAGATGATAACATTTTTCCCTCTCACAAATTTAAATGTAATGCCTTGCCAATATGTGACACTATCAGTAATGTATGTACGTATGTATGCATGTATGTATGTATGTATTAACTACTCAACCGTAACCATGAGAACTGTTTATATTACTGGTATTCCTGGTATATTACTTTATTTCTGAAAGAATCTTAAAGCATTTTAATATCATGTTGGTGGCATATTCTACTATTTCACCTTTCATTATTGCAAGAAAGTCCAGTCAATCTAAAATATGCAACAACCAGGTTGTGAAAGGAATTAAATTCAGGCAAAAGATAATTCCAAATTGCTGCCACCACTTTCAGGCTGTCACTTTCACACAAATGTATACCATTCCCAGTTTTGTTTACATGGGAATAGCATAGAATTGTCATATTTTCAAGTTTTGAAAGGATGTAAAAATGAAAATATTCAGCTCTTGTAATAACTATTACTATATCATCAATTCTACAAGGTAACCTACTTCTTCTGTACCTTTCAATGACTTGGTAAATGAGTTGCATGAATATGTGGAAATGTAAAATGAGCCAGTTAAAAAATAACCTGGCTTTTTCAATTAAATCACTAAAACTTCCATTTTCGTGCTAACTTTCTTCCATTTTGTTTATTGCATCAGTAAAACCTACATGATGACATAAGTAAGATACAACACGAGGAAAATCTAATATGAAATGAGAACCCTGGAAGAATAAGGGAGAATCCCCACATGAGGGAAGAACCTAAACTGACATGAGAAGAATCTCATTATGCCACGAGAAGTCCCATAGCATAACGGGTACCACATATAACATTAAGGAGAACCACATGTGATATGAGAATTCAACTCATCATAAGAATCCCATAGAGAATAAGGAAAATCCTATATGAAATGAGAATTCGAATGATAGAGGAAAATCTAATATGACATGAGAACCTCAAAGAATAAGGGAGAATCCCCACATGAGGGGAGAACATGACATGAGAAAATCTCCTTAAAGCAGCAATTTGCGTTGATTCTCGAGATTTTACAATACTAGGATACTATACCAATGACGTAAACTAAGCTAACTGTAAAGTTTCAACTCAAACTATTCCCGAAAAGTGCAAAAAAAATGACATTTTCTGATTTTCGTATTTTGAATCTTTGACTTCGATAGACTCTTCCCACTTATAGGAACCTTGTGAATATGTATAACGAACAAGGTACTTTGAATAGCAAGGTAAACAGTAAACAAAAATCAGCTGAGGAGATGTACGTACTGCGCGAAGGGACAGTTACGCCATATCTCATTGCATACATTGCCCTAAAAACCCAAGAATATTCGTCGCTCCGCGAAAATAAAACAGCAAGGATACATAAGAGAGAAAGTCATGGAACCAGAAGAGGTTTGTCGGTACGTAACATTCGCGAGAACGATATTGTATCACTCTACTCGGTGTTACATAGGCTAGTTACTGTAGTACAATCAGACCTATTAGTGTGTGACTTACACTGGTTAGGCCTGAATAACTTTATGTACACGCTGTGCATTGTGCACTAAAAGCAATGTAGCTAGTATGAGTGTGGCGCAATGGGGGTCGTTAGTTTCCGGAACCGTTAGTTTCTTCTCTTGAAAAACCTTAGTTTCCTCCTCTAACAACATGGGAGAAAATAACGTTTTTCAGGAGAGAAAATAACGTTTTTCAGGAGAGGAAAGTAACGTCTCTCAAGGAAATGCAATAAGGCAAACTGGCTAGGCCATGTGGACCAAGGGATTACCATGCCAATGAATGAGTCTATTTTTTAGCGCCAAGTCATACATAAACATCTCTTCACTGATTGGTTGAATTTGAATAGGCGGTTTTGTAGAGCTGCATGTGATAAATACTAAATGATTCGATGTGTCAGGGAGACACTTTCTCAGAATCATATAAAAGCCTTAATTACTTGCTTATTAACGTTCGCTGTGGGGAAAAAAGTATGAGAAAGTCTTAGTTTTGTCTTTTGTGATTGTATTGTGATAAAAACTTGATAGACACGGAAAAATTGAGGAAAAACGGCAACTCAACGCAAAATGCTGCTTTAAACCATGAGAAGTCCCTATGACATAACAGGAACCACATATAATATTAAGGAGAACCATATGATATATGAGAATCTAACTCATCATAAGAATCCTATACAACATAAGGAACATCCCATATGACATGAGGATCTTGAATGATAGAGGAAAATCTAACATGACATGAGAACCTCGAATGATAGGGGAGAATCTAACATGAGATGAGAAGAATCTCCATATGACATGAGAAGTCCCTATGACATAACAGGAACCACATATA
This sequence comes from Apostichopus parvimensis, assembly GCA_000934455.1. NCBI lineage: Eukaryota > Metazoa > Echinodermata > Holothuroidea > Aspidochirotida > Stichopodidae > Apostichopus > Apostichopus parvimensis. The sequence continues at coordinate 9,751 of JXUT01149554.1, read as the reverse complement.
ACATTAAGGAAAACCACATGTGATATGAGAAACCAACTCATCATAAGAATCCCATACATCATGAGAAATTTTCACACACAAAAAAAAGGACCTAAATATTCACCTGAAATAAAGCCCAGAAGTACTTTCTAGGTCTTCGGAGATAGCACAGTGAATGGTAGTTTGTGCTCCCTGTTTAGGTGACTTGACAAACAGCCAGAATATGGGTCCTAAGATGGTCATTGAAAAGCCAGATTTGTGGAAGCCAGTGTAGCGCCCAATCTCTGTATTGACAATGCCTGGATGGACTGCATTGGTTGTAACACCAGTTCCTGTGTGGAGGGAAAAAAAATTATTATAATTGTTGGATGAAAAAGAAGATTAAAATGATATTCCACAACTAATAGCAGGTTATGTATTAAAATGAAATCATAGAAAGGAAGGATTACAAGAAGAGTGAACTGAAAATACCATCCTGCCATTTTGAAGAAAAAAAATATGAGGGAAGGAGAGAGGTAGTTGCAGAGGCAGTGTGAGTACATAGATTTTTTAGTTGTATAAAGGCAAGACAAAGTTCAGTTCTAATATTTTAAGATGTTATACTGAAAAAGAGGATACAATCTTGGAGGCCGGTGTGTACAAATGAACTATTTCCACTTTTTTGAGATGGGATATCCTTCAAGACGAAAAATAAAAACAGTACTGTGAGAATTAAACCATCTAGCAAACAAACTTTAATAACAGACCAAAGCAATATAGAGCTTTAAACAATATTCCATGGAATAATTGATAATTCACATTTTGTCTACCAGTATCTTTTCCCTTTAGCAGGTACTTGTGCTACCTCATTACATAAAAAAGTACATTTACAAGTCTCACTGTAAGAGGACTTGGGAGGCCGAGAGTGAATCATCAAGTTGGTTGGTTGTTATGCACAGACTCCTTCTGAGGTGAATTTTCCTTGAAAGTTACATTTGGTCTCCCAGTTTGAGCTTAATATATTGTTATTCCTCCTCCCCCTCCCCTCCTCCCCTCCCCATTTCTCATTAAAACTGAAAAAAAACTATGGTTTTAAGTACAAAACCTACTACAGAACTTTGCAAATTTGCACAGCAATTTTTTTTCTTTCTTTTTTTGTGCTAAGCATGACAAATTGCACTTTAGCTTTACATTACTTTCTTGGAGAACCAAACGTACCTAATTTGTCATCTGTCATTAAGAAAGAAACATTTCATACAGTTGACACCTTTACACATCTGTCACAACACCTCTCAACATTACTCAACAGTGTTGTTTAATATGCTCTCGTCTGTGCATTCATACTCTTCTGCCTTGATTGACCAACCGTGAACTAACCTTGCAATTCCTTGCTGAGTTCAAGATTAAAGAGTACATTAGCTAGTTTACTGTTTGCATAAGCATCCGCTGTCTGGTAATCCTTCTCGCTGTTCAAGTTTTCAAAGTCTATCTTTCCCCTTTCGTGAGCTATCGATGAAACGTTGATAATCCGGCTGGGACTAGATGACTGCAACTTAGCTCGGAGAAGATTGGTCAGTAGGAAGTGACCTATATAGTTTATGGATGGAAAGAAAGTTGAGAAACAAAGGTGATTAAACACTTGTTGTGGTCATAATTAGGCTAAATCTACCTGAATATAACAAACTGGCTAATTTGCATATTACCCTTACGCCTGGCCAATCAGCGGAGGTGTAAAGGTTTGACCAATTAAGGAATAATAAATTGATGACTATCGATGTCTTTTAAACAGATTTATTTGTCTTTTTTTTTCTGTCTGGCATTCACAATTCAAGACAATTTAATTTTGGCTAAATTTTTTACTATATTCAATATTTTTTTTATTTTATAAATCAACTAAGTTGTACTGCATTGCATTAAAAGTGAACTGGTTTTTATCAAACTTAAATCAAAGCCCATCAAATTGAATTCATCATCATATTATGCATGATTAGATAACAAAATACTAATAATAAATCACTTCTTGCCTACCAAGATTGCTGACATAAATACCCTCTACATAATCTGTTATTATTATTAACTCAACATATGAATCTGCTTAATAACATCCAGATATTAAAAAAATTTCCTTCTGACAGAAATTACCTCTGAGATACATGCATGACTCCTCCCACTTGTTTTTGTGTGAGTCTGTTTTTGTTAATAATGACACTTTACATATCACATGAATATTAACCAAATCGCTATCAGAAATACAGCGGTCTATAACATAATGATTTCTCTTGGATAACTGTTGAGCTCATTAAATTTGATAACTGGTACAGTTATTGCATCATTGACATCAAACCTGAATGATGACACACATCAATTAAACCAGTGATGTGTAAAACTGATCAGATACTTTGCTGCTTTGAGTCAATGATAACAATTTCATCACTGTCAAAATACTAAAATTGTCAAGACCATATTTACCTCTAAGGTAAATACTAGATTGATGGTGCTTAAAACTTAATCAGATCATAAGTTACAGTCACTGAGACATCACGCTTGTAATTTAGGTGCTATATAACAAGTTCAGAATGATCAATTTTGCTATCAAATTAGGTTTTCATGCCAGGATAGCAACTGCTATGAAATATATAGTGTCTAACTGTAGCCACAACATAACTTTGAGATAGATTGATGGAGTTGATGGGATCTGAATAGTTTACAGATTGCTAAAGTTTTTAAAAATTTAAAGTTAAAGGTTTTGTAAAGTGCTTTAACATATCTCAGTCTATGTACTAATTTTTAGAATATGTTTAAAAATATCTTGTCTTCGATAATTATGAGAAGAATCGCAGGTATATAAGTCTAGTTTATTCCATTAAGGAGACTTTGATACCATTTTACTGATGTTCAAAACTTAACACACAGTTTAGTGGACGTGATTGAAAATACCTCAAAGAAGTATTTTGATTGGCTGACAACCAGACGTGTGTAAACTTGCCAAAAGAGTAGTGGGCAGCATTTCATTGCTAAATTGTGCTAGCTATGAGTGGTTAAATGATTGCCGATATTTTAAAGATAATCACAGCTACTTCATTTTAACTAACGATATACAATAACCGAGGAAAAATTCATGATTTAAAAATAAATAAAATATGTCATGGGAATGTCAGCAGGCCCCCAAACACACAGTACATTATTTTAATAACTTTATGTAACATGACCAAATATTAAATTATAATGATACCTAAATGGTTGACACCGAACTGCATCTCAAAACCATCTTCAGTCTTCCAAAACGGACATCTCATTATGCCGGCATTGTTGATGAGCACATGAACTTTGTCTTCCTCTGAAAGAAAGTGTATGCTAAAAGAATAGTCCAAGAAAGGTATAAATTCTCTCTGTTTTGTAAAAAAGGAAAAATAACCATCAACTTATAGATGACAATACATACCTGTACTCATACAAAGGTGTGTATTAAAGGTGAGACTTTTCATTTCAATTGTCTGATTGAGAGGTTTGTTTTACAAGATTATGTTTTTATACAAAACTTTACACATTTGAATGAACTGTAAGGGACAAAAAGATTGTACACACAAATGTCTCAAAAAAGTTTTACAACTGAATTGAATTTAAGTACTGTGATATTAGGACAAGTTTATAGCATACTGTAGGTTGTCCAGATATGGGAAATAAATTCCAGATTATCAAGTTTGCTATACCACAATGTAGTTTGCTATGGTAATTGCCTGTAAAATATGTTTTTATAAGAGTATTTGCTTATATTGCTTTGACATTCACTCTTTGGTTCTTCAAAAAGTCATAAAAATATGTGACAAATCAGAGCCAAACATTGCTGACTAGTGTGCAGGCCAAGGATTAACAATTTAGCACAAACACCAACAGAACAATTTATATGAACTATTGTATAAAGAAAAATCCTTGGCATAAAAAAAACCTACCAGAATTTATACGCTCAGCAAATGACCTTACAGACTTCAGGGAAGCCAAGTCTAGGTGTCGAAAGTGAATGTCTGTGTTGCCACTTTGTAGTATGATGTCCTTTCGAGCTTTGAGGGCTTTCTTTTCATCTCGACATGCTAAAATGATTCTTCCACCTGAGAGAAATTCAGAAATTAACAACATTCTTCATCATATGATTAATCTTATTGTTTGCCCACCCCTAGCACCCCCCCCCCACCCCTCCTTCCACCTTACTTGATACTTGATAAATATGAACATACACAGGCACAAGGGAAAATAAATACAGAATTTAAATTGACCATGTTATTTAATCACTTGGTCTTAACTATCAAGTCTTTAATGAGCTATAATTCACACCTCCTGGAATGTGCTCATTAATGCCTTCCGAGCACTTATCACTGTAGTTTGTAATTTCGATAACAACTTTCTTCATTCCTTGCAAAGAACTGAATTGCTGAGAAAACTTTATAGCACTGATCATATATAATAGAATGTAAAGGGATAGATGGCTTACATTTATCAGAAGCATAAATTTGTCTGTCTTTATACTCCCATTACATATTTCCAGACAACCAACTTTGCCCTTTACACAACCTGCAAGCAATTTAACTACACTAACGAATCTTCTTTCCTCAGCAATCCTGGTCTTCTTTTATTGAAACACTTTTACCTCTCTTTGCAAGATCCAAAGCTGTTTCTTTGCCAATTCCAGTATTTGCACCGGTGATGATGACGGTCCTGCCCTTTAACATGACCTTACATTGACACGTTCCTCCTCCAAAGTGGTCTCTGCATGATTGATCAATAAAAACAAATCAACATTTTACTTTCATAGAAATTACCCTTTATGAAACTATATAATTACTGTGACTTCAATTTCTTTTTTAAACATTTTCTACATTAAACTGATGGTTGATACCTGACAATAAACTGAGCAGCGAAAACTGAATGAGGGCATCTATAAAGCAACCAATCAATGTTCTGGATTCATGTAGATATGGCGATCATTCTTAGATTTCAAAACAAACATTAAAGAATATTACGTCTTGTCATGAAAGTAGACAATGGCAGTGGCAATTTCAAGCGTCGCTTTTTTCGCGCAAATTAGCATATTTAAGATATAGGATTTGAACAGAAAGGATACACAAATCTCACATGGTTGTCTTTTCTTAACTGTAAGTTAACCTAGTGAAAATATTTTATCTAATGGTGACCAATATGCTTGAAGACATACTTTTCCCCAGCTATAACCAACAGTCTCATGTCTGTGTATTATCCATAGTATTGGACATACAGTGGTAACTACTGTATATGTCAATGTCATTGATAGGACACAGGCCTATACTCCAAATAAATCTATGCTACTAAACAGCTGTATCAACCCTCATGCAACCACAGGACCTGGCTCTAAGGAGCTGGGTTAAGTTGTGTGAAAAGTACTAACTGTACAGATCACAAGGGAATTCTCTTCACATACTAACCTAAGCCTGGTAGACACCTGCCAATCCTGAGGTTCAATCACCACAAACATTGGTTTTGTAACTGATAGGAGGTAGTTAATTTATAAAATTCTGTCACAACAATTGATAAATCTAATGATGCTACAACTATAACATGCTATGAAAAACGGTAAAACCAAGTGTTTGTAATTGTAGTATAAGCCAAGCCATTCACAGTATGGACAGACATTAGAAAGGTATTCAGTTGGGTACATCTTTGCACACTGTTAGGAGTTGACAAAAAAAAAATGAATTTCATTTCTTATATCATTTGGCTGACAGGTATTAACAGGTAAATAACATCACACATCTTGTAAATTGTAAAGGACAAATAGCAAGGGCACAATTCCTTCTTGCTCTGGCTATTGGAGGGCTAGGGTATGTCCTAAATAAAATAGCAATGTAAAGGAACTTGTGCACATGTTGTTGTAACTAAAATGCTACATTATTGAGGTGAACGCAGGGAGTAAGTTATACGGTATTGCATTGCCGGTTGCTATGTGGTATGGGCAAATTGCTGTATATACAAGTGCAAAGTTGTACAGCATCACATTGTTGTACATAGAAACCATGTAGCATTTTACTGTATATGAGACAGCAAGTTCAGAACACATTCAAAACTGCTACACAAAAATTTGAAACAGTAAATTATTCCCTGGAACAGTGTTATGTTTGATCAAGATGTGAAGACATGCATTTCAAAAAATTTTCTCAAAATGAGTTCTCCAGAAGTTACATATAGGCATCGAAATAAAGTATCAAAAGCATACAGCGTAAAAGGAAATTTCTGGTGCTGTAGTGCTTATGTCCAGTCTCAGATTCAAGATCATTTTCCTGACGGTCCAGGGGATTCAAACCTTTAAATCCTCTAGCACAGGCATATTGAATTTTGGATAAAATTGTCAAAATTAATGCAAAATCAAGTTTTCTTTTCTCAAAAACTAGAGTGTCTGGATTAGCCATTGAGTATTTAAACGTAAAAAAACAAAACAAAACAAAACCACCACAATTGCACTGTTAAATTTTTCTATGAGCTATAGGCCTACAAAGCAACAGATATAAGTAGCAATGGTGTAAAAACTAATAACATGTTCAGTCAGTATAGTCTCAATTTTGTTCGAGTTCTAGTTTCATTTCAACTCATGTGGTCCCACGACAAATATAAAATACAAAGCATATACATGAGTCAAATAGATTGTAAACAAATAATACTTATTTCAGCAAACTAGGGACTTAACACTTCTCACTCTAACCTTATGGGATTTAGCTGCTGCTCTGTAGCACACAGATGCCTAATGTGGAGTGTTCCCTTACTTGAAAATACTTGATTATAAAACATGCAACATTTGTGACTAACTGGGTCCACTTGGACTTTTTCAAAAATTCACAGCACTAGATATCAACGGTTTCACTGTCAAGTGCATGCAACTACGACCACAGTGAGGTGTGGGGAGGGAACTCTTACCTAAATGTAAAAACTGTTCATAACAGCTTGTTCTTTCAATTTCAAAGGCTCAACAAACTATTATCAAACCCTTCTTTGTGGTTTTCAACCTTCTGCAGGCAATTTCTTCACTTTTTAACCTCAAACAACATATAGCAGCTACTGGGTGAACAAAATTCAAACTTCTTTCTTTATAAGACTCAAATAAAACTTGTGAATTTGCTGTGTACAGTACTTTAATCATATACAGTAAGACAGCATCTGGTTGTTTTGCTTTATTAAGTGCATTATGATTGGTGTCTGTTTAAACTGCAATACCCTGATAATGCAGACTAAGGTGTTAGTCTATGCCTTTTAATTGCTGTATACTTACTTTGACGGTAAAGCTCTGATAGAGTATCTCATACTAACAAATACTTATGGTGTGACAGGGGAAGGGGTAGACAGTATGGGAGTTGTGGCACAAAGGTAATGTTGTGGGAGGATGGTGGTGTGAGAGGTAAGTTGGTGCTTAGTGGTATCACAATCTTATAGCGCAGGCTTGGACTTGGACTTGGGATGCTTGATCTGTTTTATGTTTATAGACAACATGCAGTTTTGTTTTTGTTGTTGTTTACAAGCAGTAAGTCATACAATAAGCTGTAATGTTGCCAGTAATTGCAGAATACCCTGGAATTTTGAAGCAACACCCTTACAAGAGGTTTGCTATGACCTACATATAAGGCGTCTAGTAATATGCAGAGAAATGTCTTATGTAGCGTGAAGTGTAGCCAGCTACAGTATGGAGCTTTGTGTTGCGGGTTATTCTGCAATTAAGCCTGTGAACAGGAATCCAGAATAGGACATGCTCTATATATATATATAAAAGTCACATTTGTTCTTGGATAGGCATACTGAGTAATACACCCTATGATGCTGCCGGCTATAGAAGCTACTGTACTTCTCATTCAACCACAGGTAAACCGTACCATTCTACTCCTGGTATAGTAGTTACGCAAAAATCGAATTCTCAAATTGATTTAAGTAGCATTGACAAAACAATTATTAAAATATGAAGATTTAATTTAGTCGTCACGTTATTGATGCCTTTTCCAAGTAACTGATGGACGAAATTGTCACCACACCTTAAGTACATTGCATACCTTATCAAAACCAATGAACCAACGACAGTTCCAGCCAATGAGAGAGGAAGAACTATCCTGGGAGAAAAAACTCGCTTTGCAAAATTTTGCATGTTCAGAGCTTCTGGTAAATGATCACGACGTAAAACAACCCAATATGTTTCTCAGACTGACGAGAGATTCGCTGCCTTAGAATTCGGCCTGTGGAAACTGATGTTTCTAAATCTAAGGCTACTGAAAAGTTACAGTGTATGAGAGTGCATAGCGCATGCGACAGACGAACGGCTAGTAAATATTGCATAATCAAAACAACACAGTCTTCAAGATTCAGCCGTTCAATAAAATTTGCATCTTTATTCCGGTCACCTGACCAACCAACAATAACATATCTCGGCCATACTTACTACTGTACATGTATTCGACACTTATTTGCTAGATCATACAGACGATACACCTATACTAGTAGTAGTAGTGTTTAGTACTACCGTCTGCTAATTTGACTAGACAAAAATTTTGTTAGTCAAAAAGCCTTCAGCGGTATGTCTCCGAGAAAACATCAGACGTACCACATAATCAACTAAACAACGTTCGGTCGGCGAATCTGGCATTGTATCAGCAACTACAAATTGTTAATCGAGAACTACACTAACGTTATTCATTCTTTGATGTTGGATTGGACAGGAAGCTGAAAAGCCATGTACTGCTGAGTGTACTATATACTGAGCTTGGCAAGTTACACAGCCATCCAACCGTTGCTGCATTTAACAGTGCATGGTGGTAGAATGACCCACTCTAGTTTTGTGTAGTCTCTGGACTATTAAACTACTGTAATACTTTTAGTTTTATGACGAAAGAAGAACAAAAAAAATTCTAGTTGTGACAAGTTTGAATAATTGCTTTTTTTATTTGAAGATTTTCGCTGTAGGCTGATGGTTCATCATAGTTCTCACTGGAGTCTGTACATTACACAAACAAACTGTTGCCAGTGATTTTATGAAGTTTAGGCTTGGTATTCTCATTCACTGATAATTTTTTTACCAATCTCTTGTTATGATATTTGTTTATGATTCTGCTTTGGAATGAAAATTAATCAGTTTGATGTGAGACAGTAAGTGACCAGCTTTACCTCAGGATGGTTCGTGCAGACACTGCCAAAGTTAAAGCGGGGTTTGAGAATATTGTGGTTCCTGAGGAGCTTACCCGTGGTGGAAAATTTATCAAATGGGAACAGGTAGGTAACAGTTTTGATAATTTGATAAGTATCTAATTGTTGTCATTGATGTTGATTTTTCCAGAGCAATGTAACTTTCCAACAAGAATCTTATCTTGTAAAGTATCCTAACTTTAACAAGATTAAGTTTATCTTTGACAAGTTTCACCATTGAATCTGGACTAGAGCTAACAGCTGGTCTTTGTGGCTATTTTACTAATCAGTCCTTATACAGTAGCACTTTAAACAAAGTTTATTCATACAATAATTACAAAGATGCTGTGTTGTCCTCTAGGTCTTTAGCTGCCAATTGATTATTCAGAACACTAGCCTACATGAAAGTTCTGAAAATGATAAAAATGTGAAATTCAATCTTCATCAAGGTTAAATCAGTTAAGTCTTTACTCTGGGTCATGTTAATTACCTGCAGTGAGAAAACCTAAGACACAATAAGTTCTGCAAGACAGTACAATAACATTTCACATGACAAGTCATTTTTGGATCATCCACATTTCATAAATATTTCACTTTTCTAAAATCTGTGACT
>JXUT01149525.1:0-32824 GCA_000934455.1 Apostichopus parvimensis | reverse complement strand
GACACCCCTAAGAAATACACGATTTCACCATGACAACCTATAGCAACAGCCAATTTCACGAAAAACTACAAAGCTACAGTTATTTTCTCTCCAAAATGACCCGTGTGCAAGTAAGTACTTCCATATTTGTCAATAAAATGACGGAGATCTATGAAGTCTGTTATAATTACTGAAAGAGCAACTGCGCCACCAATTTTATCAACAGCCCCACCCTGTGGGCCGGGTGTCCGAACTTTGCAATACTCTAGCAAAGAAATACCAGTTCCACAATTACGAAGAATCTTCTTGGAATACAACGTGAAAACAGTTTGCAGGAAAAAAGTTTGGCCATGTATCGTATATAACACACTTTTCCCACCATATCAAGTATATTTTCAGGTGATTTATACCAGAAGATATAGTTTTGGGGTGTTTTAAGGCTTAGGTGTCCGAACTTCGAAGTGTCCGTGCTACTACTACTAGTACTACTACTAAGTGACATCATATTGTTATTTTGGGAAGTGTGCTCTTTTCAAGCCCATCAGACATATCTGCATGCACTAAGTAGTACTAGGCCTAATTAGTAATTAGAAAATTAATTTTCCAAAACAGTTTCTATAATTTTCTTTACTTTGTATTGAATTGTAAAGAAACCATGAAAGAACTAAATAAATTGTATTCATATCAACATTCTTAACCTAGCCTACCAATTGCAATGTTGTTGAGAACACTAATTTAATGTTAAACAATACTCAAATATTAAGCCTAACACTAACAGTACTAACACTAACAGTAACTGTTAGGTCTTTGACGCTATTTCGTAACCGGCCTAGAAACTTACTAAGCCTAGTCCACACTACAGTAGGTTTGACCTACTGTATGTTTATAGTTAATGAGGCAAATAATACCACGGTTCTTGCTATTTTGGCTGTAACTTGATAGACTAACTTACTGAATCGTCACCTTTCCTTACTTGTAAGTTTCGTAGAATGGTCCAGGTATTATTCGGCCTGGTCAGTGTGGCAGGTTTGTGTACTTGTTATTTCTCTTGCCTACACAGTACACTACGTAGCCTCCATGCAGACGACAAAATTAGATCATACTTTTAAAATGTTTGACTTTTCCAGTCATATTTTCATTAAAATTATGATACCTTCAAAAGTAATGTTGAAAATATTTAAAATATTTTAATTTTTGATTTTATGTTATATTTAACAGCAATCTTTACAAACATAATAAATCTACCCTTTATAGTTTTTATAAGTTTGTACGTGCCTTGCAAAATTGCAAAATGGCAGCGCCCGTGAGAGGATTGTTTTTCTTCGCTCGTTCCATAAGTAGGCCTTCGTCTGCTTCTTTTCTACTCAAAGGAAGCCAGAAGTGTATAGTTTGTCCGCAAAATTTCATAGTGAGGAATATATCGCAGGATCAAGCTAGGAAAAATCAACTCGTTTTTTATAAAACTATTGGAAAGTTTGTAGCTCTGTTTGTGTTACTTGGAGTAACTTCACCGTACTGGAGTCAATTGCAACATGCAGGAACAAGTTGGGAACCAAGAAGGGACAAAAAGAGGAGAAAAATTGCTGCAGAAAGAGCAGCATTGGAAAGAAGTGACGAAAGTGGTAGCAGCAATGTGAATCGTGGATTGCTTCCAGCAGTGAAAGCAGCAGAAGTCGTAGAGGGACATGAAGGGATCGGATATGTTCCGCCAAGATCAAAACGATTTAACTTTATAGCAGATGCAGTGGAAGTGGCAGTGCCTGCTGTGGTGTACATTGAAATCCATGGAAGGTTTGTTCAGTATTGTCACCAAAAACAAAATTATAAGGAGGTAGCACCATCTTGCCTTCAGTCCTGTTGATTATGTGACTGCAAGTTAGGGTACCCAACTGATTTCACACACGATTAGTTGTAGGCCTAGACAGTTGCAAATTAATACATGTGCAATTTGCATGAATACCAAAGTTTTCTGTAAAAACTTAAAAGGGTATTTTGTTTGTCATTTTGAGCTTTTTGTAGGGATACCCACAAGAATTAAATTGTTTTTGATACCGGCAAACTTTGTTTCAAATGGTTTCATTAGTACTGCTTTGTTTCAGAGTCATCTATTTACACCCATCCTCTTTTGTTACAGAATTCCTCTGAGAAGAGACAAAGTGCCAATAGCTAATGGTTCTGGTTTCATTGTATCAGCTGATGGCTTAATACTCACAAATGCTCACGTAGTTGCGAACAAGATGGTTCGTAATCAGGAAGTAATGGTGAAGCTGTACGATGGACGTATGGTTAAAGGAGACGTCATAGCAATAGACTCTGTTTCTGACCTTGCTGCTATCAAGGTCTACACGGCAGTAAGTATTTGAAGATAATAGTGCTACCCAATCAGATTTGGACCCTTGATAAATGATTATTCCTGACAGATACTTGTGGATGGTACTACTGTAAGAGTTATTTGGAGTTCTAGTTACTATGCTTTCCTCTCTCGGTAGCCCTATTAAAGTGGTCTAGGGATGGGTCCCGGTTTTACCGGGAGACTCCCGGTTTTTACCCGAATCTCCCCGCCTCCCGGTTTCAAATTCTATTCTCCCGGTTTTTTAATGTTTCATCACTTTCGACATTTCTGAAAATAGCCAACAATTAGTCCTATGCTTAGTAATTCTGAACAACGCTGAACAGGAAAGGCTATTTAGTGTAGTTCGCAAGAACAACAGACAGTCGGTCAAGTCTCAAGCTTGATGGGACTCTATCTAGCATACTAGCCATGAAGTCAGTACCCAGAGTCCACTGTTACCTGTTTCAAATGGAAGCCTACTAAAGAAACCCTGTAGAAAGCGAAGCGAGCTGCTGTAAACTACAACAAGAAACACTGATTGGATGATTCTCTCATTGTATTGCATAAGTAGACTATACTTATTTAGGAGCATTTATATCATTTCAGTTGAAAATTACCAACCTCCCTATTTTCCCCTTGATCTCCCTATTTTTTGGCCCTGAAAAATGGTATTCTCCCTATTTTGGGGTCAAACAGGTTGACAGGTCTGTTAAAGGTAAAGTTTTGATATCACAATTGGTAAATATATATCTTCATTTCTCAAACAGGACAAGCTACCCACCCTGAGAATGGGCAAGTCTGGCAAATTGCGCCCCGGTGAATGGGTGATTGCTATGGGAAGCCCTTTGGCCTTGAGCGACACAATTACAGCTGGGATAGTGAGCACTGTGAACAGAACTAGCAAGGAGCTTGGATTAAATAAAAATATTAATTATATTCAGACTGATGCTGCCATTAATGTAAGTTTCTGAAGGAGTTTTTTTTTCTTCTTTAAATTCTCATTGTTTTAATTAACCATACAAAAACAATTATTTGGAGAAAACTAAGGGCTACTAAAGTGCATCTGAAAAACTAATATTTTGAATTGAAATAATGGGTTCAGATGGGAATGTCTCACAAAGTAATAGGTACTGTCTCTTGTATTGCCTTTACTTAACATAATCTATGAGGAGTGCATTTCCAACACTCATTGTTTAACTATTTATACAGAGTATTTTACAGGCATCTTTTACATATATCTAGTATACACATATATGCGTAAATAGTTGAAATAGTTCTTATGGAAGAAATATTTTAATACAAACTATACGAACAATGGATAAAACTGATTGGGAAATTAGAAGCATTGGAAAAGAGTAAAGACATTTATGGCAAGTTTTACATTGTTCATTTACTATACTTTGAAAAGTTGAAATTATCTTGAAATCCCTTCCACCGCTGCGTTTTAAGTTGAATGGAACTGGGGTGTGATCCTTGGATACATGCTGTATGCAAAGTACTTTACTGTGGCTACTGACTGGTGCCCCCTAGAAAAGAAATGGCTACTGCATATAGGGATTGCCACCAAGTTAGGGCTGGATAGCTCAGTTGGCAGAGCAATGGGCTAGTAAAACAGAGATTACTGGTTCAATTCCCATTTAAGTTATAAACTTATTTGCTCCTTTCCATTCCTTATGGAAGGCAATTAACTTGTACTGTAGCTATTCATTTGATCAATTCAGCCAGAGCTAGACCTGTAACTCAATTCAAATGGATTTGTTTGCCTGTTAACAAGAATCTTCATACTGTAGAATCAGTGGTACTTTCTTGCTGTTATAACATTTCCTTGTGAAGGAGGCGGGAGGGGAGGTGGGAGCAGTGGGAAAGGGAGGTCTTGTGAGGTAGGGAGTGGATGGGTGGTGACCTCTGAAGCTTTTACAGGTAGGGTTTAAATCTTTCATTGGTGATAACTTTTTAATGAAGATCTTTCTAAAAGTTGTATTTCTTGTTGAGGCATATATTTTCTTTATCTCGATGCTCGAACAGGTGGGCAATTCTGGAGGACCGTTGGTGAACCTAGATGGTGAAGCAATTGGAATCAATACCATGATGGTCACAGCTGGTATATCCTTTGCCATACCTAGCGATTATGCCAAGGATTTCTTGGATAAGGTTAGAAACCTTCAACTAAGCGAAAAAGGTATACAGAATATTTGTAAAATATCTTAACACTATCATTTTTAGATTTAGAATTTCACATGCGTTTGATATAGTGTTTGCATAATTACTGCTTCATAGCTCAGTTGTACTATTGTAGTACCAGTTTTTCTGATGGTATTGTTGACAGCAGCTTGAACATCCCTCGAATAGTAATGTGTAAGTTTTATATGATTTGAATACTTCAAAATTAGCTGTACTGTAGTTAGGTTGGTATGTTGTAGATGTGTATATTAGCATTTGTTGCACAAGATGTCAACATGACTGTTCACTGCTACTTTTTCAAAACCTGCTTCTAATGAATATCTTTCGTCCGCAAGATAATCACACGCTGTAAAATAATTCTTCCCGTCTTCCAGGCGACTCTGAAAAGGGTTCCTCCGGGATGTATGACAAGTTCTTTGGTTCCAAATCAAGCCCTGCGAAAGATTTCAGTGCAGGTGTAAAAAGAGGATATTTGGGCATCACAATGTTGACCCTGTCCCCTCACATCCTGAGTGACCTGCGACAGCGTGCAGTAGAATTTCCCGACGTGACTCATGGGGTCTTGGTTTACAGGATTGTGATTGGCTCCCCGGCCCAAATGTAAGTATTATGTATGATGGAATGATCCGTTTGGCCAATACAGTTCTAGTTCTTCACTTTGGAGGCCGAGAGTGAAGCTCGTTAATCAGGAAAAGGCATTATCCTTTCTTGTTTCTCAGCTTTCTTGTTCAAAGAATCATCATTGAAGTGCATTTAATACTCACAGCAGTTTTCCTGTTGGATGTGTCGGTGGCCTGTGATACTTTTGAGGGAATTACAAGGTTATCAGTATTCCCCCAAAAATATGCTAGACAGGTCAAATCTGGTCACCAATGAACATTCTCTTTCATAAAAATTTCTCTTTAATACTGTCATATTGCACTTTTATTTGTTAAGTCACCTCTTTGGTAATTTGACCCTGTGTTGTCAATTAAACCTATGAAGTACTTTAAAGAAAGCTTTCAGTAAATTATAGCATGCTTACATGGAAGTTTTTCAAACCTTCTCTCAATATGCTTTGTAAAAAGATGAAGTTTGGAATGTTAGTTAGCTATAAAATCATAAGGATAAAAACATTTGAGAAGCAAATACGCTATAAAAAAGAAATACGCTATAAATAATAAATCAACTTGCCAACTTTTAGTTTCCTCAGTATTAGCTCTACTTCCATACTCCTTGTGTGTGTTCAAACTCTGGTGTACTACATATCATATTATTTTCTCCTTGGTTTATTTGGCAAAGTTGTGCCAAAGTATATTTTATTGTTTGTAGTCTCTTTCCAAAAGATCAATTCAATTTCTCATGTTTCCCAAAAGGCATCTATGTGAAAGCAGATCCACTCTGCTGTGATTGTACAAATGTTTTTTTTCTCAAGACTTGTGCCTGAATTAGACTTACCTTTCTAATAGCATCAACAACTTATTCTTTTCTACAAGGTCGGGTGTAAAAGCTGGTGATGTCATCACACACATGGATAGTCAACCAATCAAATCCGCAGAAGATGTCTACAAAGTTGTGCATGCATCCAAAACGATAAATGTTACCATTGTCCGTGGAAGAGAGGTTGTCAAAATTAAAGTTACACCAGACTAAGCACAACGAGTTTGAAGTCAAAGAAAACTTATAAGGATATAATCCATGACTCCTAGCAGATGTTATGGTTTCACATGGGTGGATAAAGCAGAATATTGGATCCATGCAGCCTCTGCCATCGGATAATTAAATAACAGTTTCCTGTTGAAATATTCTCTACCAAACGATAGCATCAAGAGGTACATATATAGTAACTTTGGTGAGATCTTCATTGGGCCTTTTAATACCTTGTTACATTTGGAGAAAAATGTTTTAAAAAGCACTAACAATTTGTCTGTGAAAGTGGCTGGACCACAAAAGGTTAAGACTTCTTTAAGGTTAAGAAGGTTAAGAAAGGTTAAGTCACCTCTTCAAATGTACATTCTTGCAGCAGCTTCAAAGAACATTACAGAAAATGTTCCCAACTTGGTAACTTGGATGTAAACAATAACATTAATATCAAATCTCACCATATCATTAATATTATAATTTTTTTATCCATGGATATTGGTCATTAATGTTGAGTCTCGTGAGAAATGTATCACATTATAACATGTTTGCATTTTGTTTGGAATGTGAATACCTCTGTATGAAAGTTTTCCATGGCCTCATCATGCAATTCTTTCACAATGATTTTCTTGATTTTGATTCTAAACTCTTTAAACTGCTGCCATTCGGTAGTGATTTACATAGGATTTCTGTTGTTTTTTATCTTTGTATGATACCTTTCAAATTTACTCTTGTGATAAACTGTTTTTCTTTTTTTTTGAGATGGGCTTTTTTTGCTGTGCCTTTTCTTTGATATTAACTTCAATCCACTTAAGCTTTCTTAAGTTTAAAAATGCAACTTTGAGTTTGGCAACATTTGATGCTTGGTTCTTGACAGGATAAGAGAAATGTTTAAGTTTTCAGTGATCTACATGTCAATGATCAGAAAAGCATCCTCATTGTGAATACCCAGTGAAAGAGCTATTGACTTTAGACTTGATAAAGAACCACTTTAGATATGAATGTATTAAGTTTTCTAAGGAGCCAGAGGTGCTAGAGTTTTATAATCATTACTAACCATAATTATGCATCATTCCAGAATCATCACTTATGGGTCATCACTATTGCTTCCAAACCACTGAATTTTATTGAGAGCTGTTTGGAAGTCAAAACATGTTCGTAAAACTACTCAATGTGTTTCTTTCCATTTCAAACACATCTCTAGAATTGGAAAAGAAAACGGTGATAAAAGGATTGATTAAAATGTAAATACTGAAGGAGATGATAAAATGGTTTTATCAAAGTATTCTGAGCTCAAGGTGGTATAATTTGGCAAACTATGAAAGTGAGGCACACCATTCCTTATATTTGGCCTTATACTTCAGATAACCAGTAAAAGTATTCAGGTTTTCATTTACATATCAAATGGCCTACTACGCCAGAAACTGAACTGTCTTACACTTGATGTCAATACACAATTAGTAATAAACACCATATTAGTGAAAAAGGTCTTCTATTTTTTAATGACTGTTTCTTTTATATATATTTTTTATTTCCTTCTTGTAATTAATAATCTATGCTGCCCAAGAAAAATTCACGGAAATGGTAGCCGTGCAATGGCGGAGACTAAAGAAAGCAAATCACAGGATTCTGATAACTTTGCGGAAGAAGCTCATCCCTGAATGTAGCTAAGAACAGTGATACGTTTTGTGTGTGTCACCCTATGCACTGAGCCCTATCGGACTGTGTAGAGGTTTTGAAGTCAGGACCTAGACCTGTGAGTAATATCGGTCATGGGAGCAGATCAACTAGGGAAAGCTGCAGATGTACACTGCATTGAATGGTAAACTGGTAATGTGTCCATATCAATAGTTTATGTTACTGCAAAATTGAGTACAGAAGTGTTTTTTAACAGGCTAGGTGAACCAATAAGATCATTGCTATAAGCTGTATACCAGTTTGCTGTAGCAACTTGTGGTTTGTGAAAGAATGAGGGGTGGTGAATAATCTTACAGGCAATTTATAAGGTTCTATGTCACTTCTTTCTTTTTTAATAACAGTAATCCTTGAAGCTCTGTCTTACATGCAAATGAGGTTCATTTACTAAACATACAACAAAGAACTACAAAACAAAAGTGATACCAATGTTATAATAATGCCTTTTAAGGAATGTTTTATTCTAACAACGAATAAATCTATCCAACAAGACTCATCTTGGATTAGAGCCATTGCAGTGGTTTTCAGCTATTAAACTACTTTTCCCTGGAAGTTTTCAGTTTATGCTAAATTTGCCCACATTTTCTGACGTGGTAAAAAACTTGTCTGCTGATCTAGCTTCCAACTTCATGAAGAGTAAGTGTAATCATTAAACAGTGTTTTGAAATGAACAAGATTGATAAAGAAACAGAGTAGAGACTTGTAACATGATGAAAGAGCATCAAAGCACATCAATTTTGCATTAATATGTTGACATAAGCAATCTTAAAATATTATGTAAAAATAATATCAATGCATAGCTTTTATATTAGCCCCTCCAGAGTTAATCAAACCAAATAAAAAAAAATACAAAAACTCTACATGTCAATGAAGAAACTAACGAACATGTAGATTATGCCCATAAAGATAAATTCAAGATAAATAAATACTAAAACTCAAACTGCTTTCTCTTTCATTTTAAATAATATGCAGCATTCAAAGTTACTTTAACACAAAGAACAGCAGAAATATAAATAAATAATATTTTGAAACTTCAAACATTTGTTAATGATGAGGAGATCGATAGTATTGATGTCAATTTTCTTCCACTTTGGTGTTAAAAGATCTGAAGGGCAAAACCATATAATTTAATCTTATTTAACAGAATGGTGAAATAAATAATGATGTATTTTTATCATTGAATTTGTGTTAGGGTTGCATGACAATGTTTAGCTTGAATAGTGGTTCTTCGGTAGAATTTAGAGGGGTGTAGTTTTCTCTGATTTGTGACACTCTCAGTCCATTCGAAGCAAAGTCACTCTGTGACACATGATTGATATGTTTGGAAAAAAATGGTTTATGCTAGATTTTACTTGAATGCTAACAGGAACCTGCATCTTGAGATGTAGATAAATTCTATGCATAAATGACAGGATGGCTACGGCCTTGCATAACTGGATGGAATATATTTTGATCTTCTGCAGACATGTACATTGATACAAGTTATATAACTGGTGCATAACATTCAACTTGTAAACATGAAAATAATGCGAAATACGGCAAAATACGCTGCCCCTCAAAGTGAAAACATAAAACCTCTCTGTATAAACTGCAAATAGGGCAGGTTTTCATATCCACCAGCAGTTACTGCTTGCTTCAGAATACAATTTTATGCAGTAAATGAATCATTTTTGGGGAAAGCTTTCATCCCTCCTTCCTGTCAAGCCCTTTCGGATTTGCAGCGCTGATAATTAGCAGTCGTAGGTATTTGCGATGACCTCAAGGTACCGGTGAAGCGTCTCCTGTGAATGCCCTGAATCGATATTCCAAATCTCGTCTCCGATCGCTCACCTGTCCTTGTAATTTATTGGCCTGCGGGTAAAAAAAACCCATTTAAACAATGATGATGAATTGATGATAAGCCTGAGTGTTTTCAAGATTTTAGTGCCAAGAAGAAATTATAGACGACTATTATACACTGCAGGCAAGGTTTTCATTTCATTTAACAGCAAGCCGAAGGTAGAAGGATGCAGTAAATGTCACACAAAGTAAATGCAATCAGGTGAAAATTTGTCACAAAAAAAGGATAGAAACACAAACACACTATTTTTATGACTTTTTCACTTCAAGTAATCCAATATTTAAGTTCCTTTTATTGCAAAGAATAATTTTAATGTTACGCTTTTGTTGAAGAAGGGAGAATTAAAAAAAATATTGTTTATCTACAACGTTATTGTTCCAACAACTTTCAATCACGATACACACAAGGACAATGATAGATCTTGTGAGAAATTGTGAACCAAAGGTTAAAAATAAGTTGTTTTCTTGTTTGTTTTCTGTCAAGGTTTTCTAGCATCATTGAGGGTAGAAGGGACATGAATTGACGCTTCAAAGGGTTGCTGTAGGAGGCTAATTAAAATGAAAAATAAACCCCCTACCAGTTACCTTTCAAATCACTGCAAGCCTTTTTTTCAGTTCACACTAATAATTGTAATAAGAATTTTATTTATGAAAATGCAATAAGAAAAAAACAGATTCACAGCAAAGTGCAATAAGCAAGTGTATGATGGATTACCAAAATTACTATTTTACAAGTATCGGGAAATGTACGAAAAGGCAACAGGATTTGGAAGCTGGAAAAGATCAAGTGAAATGAAAATGAGATGAAACTGAAACTGAATATTTCTTCTTCTTCTTTCTCAAACTGAGTTTTGAGAAGGACAAGATTAGTATGACCAGTGTAGCATATAATGCAATGATATGGTTTAGTATTTAAGAAGGAAGATTTATAATTTTATGGCTGTTGTCAGAGTTACATGTGATTTTAGAGACACTTTTCCAGAATTAGCTGTTTGCTTCATCCTTTCACAAGGTTTGGAACAAGCTACAATCAGACGGCTTGATGAAACGTACAACATTCATGACAAGTGTTGCTAAGTGTTTATTCAAATCAAGAGCCCTGAAGCACCTCTTCTTTCAAGAAAGTTTGGAACAGACGTGAAGAACACAGTGAACTAAAGGCTTTATGAGCTGAAACGAATGTACAGTAGCTGATGTAACAGTGAATGCTTAAGCTGTTCCCTCTCTTATATCCTTCCCTCTCCTATATCCTCCTATTTGAACATTCTGAAACTTGAAACAATCGAAGCAAAATGTTATCGCATAGATTCCTTCGGCCTTCGGTAAGGAATAAAAAATGACTGGCAATAGACTGAAACCGTACAGCATGCACGGTATAAGAACTATTATGAAGATCTCACACGCACGAATGTGCAGACAACGTAATGTTGGCTCAGTTACAGTTATTGATTCATGAAATACACAAAGTTTGCGAAACGACTAAAACCAGAAACATGCCGGTTGTATCGATTTATCAATAGTGATTGATGACAGTGGAGTATATCCTTAGTTCCTTACCAGATCTAGGTCTCTCTTGGCAGCTTCCATTTGCTCCTGTGGGTTGCCTTTGGGTCTGTTCTTTCTTTCTTGCACCCTCTGAGTATGTTGCTTAATCTTCTCCATCAACTGTTTGTCTCTCTCCAACCTACAAAAGACAGCAATCTCATGAATTAACAGTAACAACACTACTAAATGATACTATGTCAAAGGTCATTTGAGAGAGGAAAACATCCAGTACACAACTAGCACTTGTGTTGTTGTAAACTAAAAAGTAATGAAATAGTTGAAGAATTCACTCTCAATGATCACAGTGGGTGAATACCTAGAGAATATTACCAAGGATACAAAAAAATAATTGGTTTCATTGTAGTTTTTCTAATATTACAAGTTCAAAATTTATTTAGTTCTTATTTTAATACCAAAAAAGAAATAGTATTTGCGATGTGATCCATGGCTCCCAGGCTATGTAAGCTACCGTGGCTAGTGACTTGCACCTCATCCTCCCCCCCCCCCCCCATTCCCCATTGCTCACAAGAATATCACCACCAACTAAGAGCTGGATAACCCCCTTTGTCAATAGAAAACATGAGTATTATTCCTTTGTCACTGTTTTTAATTCTGGTTTTCCCAAATTTCTCTCATCTTTCAAATTTTCTATGCAATTCTCAAGTCAGTTTTTCCATTACAAAATTTGTTTGGTAAAACACTGTGAAAACTGACACTATTATAGGTAAGATTTCATGTCATTCTCTGCTGCATAATTAAGTTACTGTACAGAAGATGCTGTCCAGGGAAATTTCTTGCAGAACTTTACAGATTCTCATGTAAAATGTACATGTTGTTCTTCTACGGCTGATTTGTAAGGATCACCCGTTGCCTGAGATGACCGAATATCTCAAAAAGCTACCGACCCTATCGCTAAGGTTTTTCAATAAAGTTGTACGACCAGATGTGTGGACGGTTTAATCCCAGTCAAGCCACGTCAGATGGGAAAATTGTCAGAAAGACCAAGAAACAACACAATGAAGCATGAGACAGGGGCAGAGAGCTTTACTTCAGTGGGAGGGGGGAGGGATATTTAAGGCAGCCTTTAAGAAATTACATGTTATTAGGGACGAATAAAGTATCCCAAAAAATCAGCTTTGTATTTTTCTGCTTTTGTGATATGCATCTTTCTACATTTTTTTTTTAATATTAATGTAGGAAGTTTTGCATACTTTGCTTTGTCTGACTTCTGTCTTGAGCCTGGTTTTGATTTCCTTTCCCTTTCGAGTTTATCTGAGAGTTCCTTCTGCAAAATGGAATATTACAATAAAATCGTAACATGATCATTCGATGAAACTAAATTTGCTATTCAAACTATTTCTGACCATACTAGTTTCTAATGTTTGCTTTATAAAATGATCTCAAAAACAAATTAAACTTATTTGACTGAGTTTCAGTCAATGAATTGCACATGATAAGTAGTACTTAACAGATCGATCATTTTAAATTGAAGTCTGAACGGCAGTACAAAAACAATAATTGCATTCATTTTCACATTCCATGATCTTTTTCCCAACCAGAATTTTTTTTTCTCATCAATTCACTATTCCTCTACCTTACTTGATTTCAGCTGAAAATTGTTTGCTATTGAAACATCTTCATTAAAATGCTGACCAAATATGACATGAATTAATTAGGTGGGAGGGGAAGGGAGGTAGGGGGTTGAAACTACAGGTGGAAAATAAAGATACATTTCAGTGGAAATGATCTAATAAAATAACTGCTTTCTATGAAATTTCAATGAAAAGAAGAAAATTTTCAAAATACCTTAATCCTCTCCTCCTTGCTCATTATCTGCAAGTAATCACCATTGACGTCGTATGGAAACTTCATTGGATCTGTGAAATCTGGGATGGAGGGAATTTGAAGAGAACTGACTAAGATCTGTCGAAAACACAAGTTTGACAAAATCACAATCTTATATTCATGTTGCCCTGGACATGTAAATCTATTACTTAGTCTTAAGAGATAGTAACTGATTGATTAACTATGATTACAATCCATGAAAGTGTGTTGGCCTTAAAAAAAAGTTGATCGCTGTTTGCTAGGAGATATTAACCACATAAATAGTCTATCAGTACACCAGAAACAAGAGACCATGGGCCAATGATTTGTTAACAACTGCTTGCCTTTCTTCAGCAGTGAAGCACCCCCTCTATGTTCATGACCTATTCTGCACGAACATTCCGGCCCCTAAATGTGATGGCCTACATTATTGCCAACCCACTTCACCCATACTATTGACCATATGTCCACATTCCATTGGTTCTGCCGTCTGCTGTACATTTTGATGCTTGAAATTGGGGTAGCTTAAATTTAATTTTTATTTTCAATTTGATGGAATGGACTGATATTGCATTGTGGTATTTCAGTCCTGAATAGTATAGTTGCATGGTCAAAGCATAGTTACTCCTTTAAAGTCTCATCATGTTATAATATTGTATAGATGAGACTTTTTAATTTCAGTTCTGAATAGTAAAGTTTCATGGTCAACGTATAGATACTCCTTTAAAGTCTCATCATTTGTACAATATGGTCTTGTCATCTTCATCAAGGACGACTAAACGGAACTATAAAAAGAAGGAAGAAAGTAAAATGCTTCAAAAAGAGAAGGAGACGGTCACAGTATTAGTATCAAATTTATCTTCACTCATAAAATCTTCTTCAAACTGTACGGATGGCGACATTCCACTCACCTGTTTTGCCTTGCCTCACAGCTCTTATGTAATGTTTTCTCTGCATCTCCTTAGTTTCATCTCTCCAGTCTTCCAAGAGCTTTTGGTCTCTGAAAGAAGACGAAAATGCAAAATATTTGCCCAAGATAAGTGACAGTCTTTTTCGCTACCTTAGGGCAGTACAATACACATGTAAGCAATGTAGAGGGTGCTTGTTTAGAACATCGTTTTTGACCCTACGTACAGCTGGCTAGCACTTACAGTTCAAAGTCATTAACACTTTTCAGTATCAAAGCACAAATTTACACCGAAATCCCAAGATTCCATTCATGTCATTATCTCACTCATCTGTCATTTCCAATACTGAACTGTTTTTTGGTGGAATTTCAATGTTTTTGTCTGGGCTTGCATCTGATCAAATCTGATCAAAAATGGGCAAGGCAAACAAATGTCTCAGAAAATATCATGGAATTGTTCATTGGTTGTACATTAATTCTAACTAATGTACAGTAATTCCAAAGAAAAGTCAATAATTCAGGTTTGATTGAGAAAAAAAAATTCTTGTTTATCAGTTCAGAATGATGGATTATTGTATGTTGATATCACGGTTACATTAATTGATGAAAATATTTCATCTGGTGAATGACCATACAGGACATTCAAAGCAGCTCTCGCCTTGGACTCTTGGTTTATTAAACGAAGTTTCGGCTTGCCGAAGACTTGGGAGAAATATTTCCAGTGACGCAATTGAATTGTCACTAATATGAACTTCAATGTTATCAAATGTAAAAGTTCATTTCAGCAAAGAGAAATGCATCTTTTGAAAAACTTGACTGAAACATAAAAGAAAGTATAAGAAGGATATCAAAACAGATGTAATTACTTTCTATAAAAATGGATGATTCTGAGCATCGTGCATTTAATTTGTTTCAACATTTTTACTAAAACAACCTGTGTTACGGTTAAACTACTAATCAATATATCTGATATAACACCTTAACAATAGATTAACCCTAAATGTCTGCTCCATTCTGTCTTTTTCAGCTTTTTTGAAATTTGAAATAATAATCGATTCAATAACAGACCCCATATCAACATATCCTTGTGACCTTTGACCTCAATGACTGACTTACTTCAACCTCTGTTCCATCAAAGCTTGTTTCTCTTTTAGTTTCTTTAATTTTTCCAGCCTCCTCTCTTCCATAAACCTTGCTTCCATTGGGTCGATGTAGACAGGATTCGCAGTCTTAGATTTCGTCTTCTTCTTCTTCCTTCTGTAATGGAAAAACAAAAAACAAAACCAAAGTGACAAAGTTTTCACCCACAATTCATCAGTATTTGATTGGCATCCTCCCTTAAGCAATACTGAACTTCTCCTTTGGAAGTTTGGATCATTGGTTAGTTTTCATTTGTAACCCAACCGCTTTTGCAATCTTGTTAAGATAATCAGTTGCTGTTATATTTTATATTTTCTGCTCACATGAAATAAAGAAGCTGATGAATCAGCATGAAATAGGCTCTCCAGTTATTTTAAATATTATTTTAAATATTTAAATTTTTATGTTATTTTAAATATTTTAAATATCCAATTTTCTCTGACACAAGAATTAAAAGCCTACAATTTACAATCTACGGAAATCAGCAAGGCAGATTGATATTAGACACGGTAACCACCATGAGCAAAAATGTCAAACATTTGCAAACATATACTACAAAATTTTATATCACTAATTTACAAAATATTTACATTTCAATACGCAAAACGGATTCTACAGTATCCCAGACCAACAAAATTCAAACTTACGACTATTTGATCTTTGAAAGTGAAGTTGCATTGGGCAATAACTAACCATCTTCCTCCATCTAAACACAGATAAACATTTGTTAACATAATTAGGTACCTGTCTTTTCCTAACACACCGAGGGCACCAGCTCTCTTGAATTTCTCGTACTGCAGCTGCCGATACTCCTCGTAAGTCATGTGCTTGTGCAACGAGACTGACTTGGGTCTGGGGAATTCTAGGTCGGACGCACCGCTGGTCGTGGAAAACATGGACTGCCTGCTAGGTGACGTGAAAGCCTGGTTTTGATCTTGGTCGTCAAGGAGACGGTGTGGGCCATACTCTGAATCACTCTCTGAAGAGGCTGTGGTAGAGTCTTCCAGATTCAGGTCCTCAATTCGAAGTTCTTTAATTTTATTTTCAAAAAAGTGGAAAATAAAATAAATATATTCTTTTGTAAAGATTAAAAATATTCTTATTTCTTTAACCTTTTAGAAAAATTGCAATTGTTAACAAATCGTAATATTTCACCTACAGATGCAGGCAGTGATGGATTTGTCAGATATTTTTTTTATGCAAAGTATAAACCCTCAAAATTGCTTCTTGATACTGTAGATATTAAAAAAAAAACAGACAAAATTGCTCACCAGTGTGTTTTAGTTTTTGGTCTTTGATTGTCAGAGCGTCTCTCAGGTATCTCATTATTTCCTTAATGCCTTTCTCCAGGATCCTTTGGGGTGGAAATTCCAGCGGATTACCTCGTAGGTTTAATCCGGTTAGAGTCTTCACCAGACCTTATATTGAAGACAGAAGAAAGAAAATGTTTCATCACTATGAAAATATAATATAATGTGAGGTATTTTCAGAAGATTGAAGAGATACCAGTTAAGACCAGTGTGTGTTTAGCTCAAGTAAGAGAAATAAATTCTTTGAAATTACAAGCAAGCACCCATGTATAACATGTCAGGTTATATTTGTCTCTCGATTTATGTCAATAATGGTGCATTTTTTCATTATTAAAGAAAGAACAGCTAATTGCAAAGTTTGCCTTAAAATTATGGAATCTTCCTGTAAATCCCATCAGATGTAATTATTTTTCTTGTTAATTGTTACTTAAATTAATTGCTGTTTACCTTTCGGAAGATACTGGGTTAAACAAGATAATTGACTTCATGACGATAAGAATAACAACTCTAGCCCTGCAAATTCGGATAGGATTAGGTATATTTCAGAAAATAACTTCTCAAAGTGATACACATTTCTTTATAAACCCATAATATAATATATGTATCTGATGGACATGTATTCGAATGCATAGTTATAACAGTTTCAACAACACAATCAGTTATTTAAGTATCGCCAAGTGTCTATTTACAACTTACCTAGTTCAGGAGGGAGCTCTGTGAGCAAGTTGCCTTCCAGAAGAAGAGTTCTCAAAAATCTGTAAATTGAAGGGGTGTAAGAAATGATCCTTAGTAAAGGGAACTTCTGATTATTGAAGAGAATATTAAGTTTATCATTTCAAGACCTCGCTGGTTTTGAAAACCATACCTTCCTAGTATACATACATATACTACGATACATTTTGATGGCAGTATTTACAGATCCAGAACCATTTGTAATTACCTGTGTTTTGCACATGTTATAGGCAGCACCTTTATTTGGTTGTATCTGAGGTCTAACCACTTCAGATTAGGAAGTTTTTCAAATACTTCATCAGGTACAGAGTCCAACAAATTGCCCTCCAGATACAAATACTGAAAAAAAAGGAAATGAGACAACTCAATCAGTACAGGAGTGTTATATCACAAAAGAATTTCATTGTAAAATAGAGGGAGTACATTTACATTAACATTCCAGATGAAAAAACCAGCTTCGACTTTTATCCACCAAATGATACATAAACGAATCGCTGGCTAACAATCTTGGCAGATATTGCACCCTCCAGACTTCCATTGACATTTTGTCAACTCTCTTTGACTAATGCACATACACTGCAATGTATGCAAAACTTCCATACAAATTCAGGCATCAACACTTTTCCTGCGTAACAAACGTATAATATCTCATCAAAGAGTCTTTAAGTGTCTATTCTGCATTGATTATGAATCCCTGTTAGATTTGAGGAATTGCTGTGTTTACAAGGCAAATTTTTAATGGTTGCTGAGACTACCAGATTTCTGATCGGACAACCAAAACCAGCTTTTGAGATTGTCTGGCAGATGACAGATTGCATTGTAACTCCCAAACAGGTAACTTGATAAACTGGTATGATCTCCCTCTATCACTTTAAGCTACTTGACTATAAACTTACCTCAATTTCTTGTAAACTGTAGAGATCTTGTGGCAATTTAGCCAAATTCTTCTGACTTAAATCGATTGATATAGCACCTAAAGCCTTGGCAGCTCTGATCAATTTTAATACATCTTCGTTTGAATACCCTCTGAAAAACAGTGTGAAAATAATTTGTCATCGTTAGAACTTGTCAGTTTTGTTTTTTAATTTACAAATCCTCCGCACCTACCTTGCTCTTCCTCAAAATCTAACTAAAGAAAAAAAAATATATAAAAGTGAAAAAAATAATGTTTCCCTTTTGCAAGGTAAAGAAAGAATAGCTTATTGAACACTTGTTAATGTGACATTCAAACTTAATCATGTCCGGTGAAGTGATGATTTATTTCTAAAATTCCTGAAAAGGTGGTATATTTCATGTCATTGTATGACTAAGGCAGGAATGGAAAACAAATGACTCTAGTTTAGCTTATAATTTTCCTAATTACTGTTACCAATGAAACTTCTTCAACAAGTAACCTAGATTTATAAATAGTGAAAACCCAAGAAGGCTTACAAAGGTATCCACTTCAGGCTAAGCGTAGCCACTGCTCCGATCCAAATCAAGTCATGTGACTACACACCCAACTTTTGTTGTTGTTTTTGTTCTTATTTGGCACAAAATGACACTTTGTTGAACTTGTTACTATGGAGTGTTTTCAGATTACCAGAGTTACTTGGAGAAGTTGGGTACTTCTTTTCATTACTTTTTTATTCATCACAATGCCTTATTACCTACCGTTGAATACTTTCATCCTCAGAATTATGTGTTTCGTCTGTTTCAGTCTCACTTGTCTGATAATCTTGATTCATCTTGGAACTGTTTCTTAATAACTACATGCTGCTGTACAAAGAATCTTTTGCAGAAAATCTGAAAAATGAAAAATAATCCCTGGTTCAAATTCAATTTTCCAGTTAATGAGGATTGACAATATATACTGCTGTGAACAGTAACAATAATTTCATATGTTCCATAAATTTGATCAGTGTGTATAATAGGCCTATGTATTAATAGGCTTATGAAAATGTACAGTACAGTAGCTATTCTGATGCACATTGTAGTCACCTTTCTTAAATGTGAAGTTGTAACCTTGGATAACTTTTTTGTAGGCCTCTCAGGATTTAATCTTAAGTAGACCTACAGGCTACACAACCTTATCAAAAATTACTAAACTTTTTACAGTCACACGAAGGAGCATTTCTCCTGTAGCACTTTTGTGAAATATTTTCCCCGCATGAATTTTGCAGCAAACTTTAACACATAGGCCTGCGTGAATTTTAAGAGGGCTTCTCTCTTGCTTAATAATGAGTAGGCAGAGGCTAACTGTTTAACTTTTGAAATTGTATAAATAATATATCTTATTCTGGCATAATCTGATCAAACCTTGATGAAATCATGTTGGTCTATGCTACAGTAGCTGGAGGATAATATTAATAAGACAATGAAACATCAGACAGATCGTCATTACTGCTAACCATTAAATGAACATTCGTGCTCTTATAAGGCCTGCTTAAAATGTTATTCTTACTGATGTTACTAGTGGTAGGGCCTAACAACTAGGCTAGTAGTAGTACCATTTCGAGACTAGCCTAGCATTGCAAGATAGTGCAACAGGAATTATTGTGTAGGCCTAGGCTACTGTTAAGTGTATGACTCATTACTAGGTTAGCCTATATATCTTGTCTGGCCTAGCACTACTGAGTTACTCAGGTAGCCATCTGGTCTTTCCATTCAGGCCTAATTAAGGTGGTATGCTTTACTTGGCCACATAGGCCTAACTTGTTAAACTGCAGGCTAGTCAAGTTTCCAGTGGCAGTAGGGCTAGTACTCAGCCTAACCTTAGCACCTAACGTTAGTTAGGGCCTATAGTAAATAGCCTTTAACTTTAAGCAATATTGATAAATTTATGACGACATAATTTAGAAGAAATAACGAAAGTTCAAACTTGCCTTGATATTATCTTTTCGCCAAATAGAAACGACGTTTGAGACTTTCGATGGAAGACCTAATATGGTCAAACTCAGATCAGAATTAAGGAAGGAAGATCGTCTGGCTTGCATAGCAACCAGCCACCATAGAAAAGAAATAGCCAGTAATACAACTAACACATAGCAAATTAGTGTTTATGAAATACGGTCATCATATATCAATATAGCTGAACTAAGGTCCCGAAATCCTCAAGTCAAGTTTTTGTCGAGAAAATTAAGATAACATGGATGAAAAAGAGTTTACTATAGACTTATCGGACATGAAGAGGGACCTAATTGATGCCTTCAAACAATGTACTGAAAGAGGCCTCATGCAGAGTGCTAAGTGGTAATACCCTAGATTTTTTTAAATTCAATGTTCGCGCTTTTCCTACAACACAGTAATCGCTATGGCCTAACCATGGAAGAAATAGTGGTAAAGGCTGTGTATTATTATCCTGACAGGGTAACACTTCCAAGGCCAGTATCAGTATAACATTACATATACTCAGTATACTAATTGTGATAAAGGACTGCACTGAGAAATCGAACTTTGGGTTACAAAATTATGGGGGGTAAAGACGATAGCGTTGCCCGAAATTGTATGATAACTTTATGATATACTGTACTTGTTAAAAGTGTTATATCTGGCAGTAATATCAATAGCAAGTTGATAGCCGGTTGGCAGAACTTAAGTGTTAAAACTGTATGTGACAGTTAAATATAAAAAGAAGTACTGCTACTAGTACTAAAAGTAACTTGAATAATGTTCCGACCATAGAGCTCAATATTCTGGATTTTGGGATGTCCAATTTTTATATATGCTTTCAGTGTTTACTGCTCCTTTAAGGCTAACTGATACTCCATATTTCATAAATTATTTTGCTCAGACAAGCATATACTTTAACATTCTTCATACTGAATCTTTTGTTGATTTTCAACAGTGCCATGTATCTATTGCAAATGTGATATATTGTAAATATATCATTTGAGAGAATAGTTAAATTGTTTCTAACAAGTTTTATATCCCTTCTATCTGTCTGTCTGAGAAAACTAAAAGTGGTATAGAAATACAGTTCCTAGACTAGTAGCAGCAAGTTTAAGACTTTCTAGAATATTTTGAAATTAATTTCTTAAAGAAGACTACATAAGTATGAGTCCCTTGTAAGTTGTATATATACTGAAATACTCATATTTAATTTATCTATTAATAACTTCAATTGAATCCATACTAATGATTGCAATAAATTTCTATTTTCTGTTCAATTCAGGTTTGCTGAATTGTCATTTACTCTGAAGAATGTTAAACCATCCGCTTGTGAAGATGAGAATACTTCAGGCATGCAAGAGGAGGTGACCAAACGCTCTTTAATCTCTTACAACTCTGAAGAAATTGATGAATATAATATTTATCTGGTACCTCAAGCGAAATGCTAATAAGATGAATCAATTTTCAAAGATGAACATCATTATAAAACCAAGATCATAATATTTTAGGTACCTTATGGGTGTATACATTTAGTTAAAATGCCAAAATAGAGATTGTCTGCCAAGCTAGAGTGCTAGAAAACATCGGCCCAACTGCAACAAATCAAATAAGTTATTCCTTGTAAACCCTTTGATCACTTCATCCCATCCCAACAGAAGTACTGTTCCATTGGGGTCACCACAAAGGTTTTATGCACTTTACTATACTACTTGTCCAACATGATCTCTTGTCACAATATTATGAATATCCTGAATAAGAAGGTTTAAGCACATCAGTTAATATACTGTATTCTATGACCACACTAAACGATTGCTGATAACCTTGAAGGCTTCATATGTTTCTACTGTTTATCTAGTGACCCATCTGTGTTTAGAATATAGAATACAATGCATTTGATTCAGACTTATGTTTATAAATGTCCATTTGACATTATACTATATTTACTCTTACACAGGAGATGGAAGACTTTGACAACTTCTGTATGGCTAAGACTTACTTTGATTTACGAGAGTATGACAGAGCTGCTTTCTTCACGGAAAAGTGCACAAGCCCCAAGGTATCTTTCTTGCATCTATATGCCAAGTATATGGTGAGTGGCAAAGAAAAATATATATTTACATTTTTTTTCGTATCATTTCAACAAATTGTGAGCAAATTTTCTGCTTGATTACTCTAGTTTAAACCTGAAGTTGGATTTGAAGTAAAGATAAGGATTGACCCACTGCTTTGTTTGGTTAAAGAATTAAGTCTGCATCATTTTCAAAGATTATACTTCCACATTTTCTCAACTGTGTTTTGCTGTACCTGAAGGGGCCTGAAGTAAGGAGAGCAGCAAGGATAGACTGATAGAGATGGCTTTGTGTAGTATACTTGTAGCCTGACATTAAACATCGTCACTTTCACATACATGCGATTTCAATGTAGTTTATTTCCTAATGTAATGGTGCAGGAAATTAACACCTACCTAAATTGTGAACTCTATATCTCTTGTCTTTCTCCATTTGCAAACTTATAAAAAAAAAATTAGTATAATATTCCTTTCAGCTGGCCTGGAATCATTTATTATTTGTGAAGTATTAAGTTTTAACATTAATATAGTGTTGCATACAGTTACAGTAGGTTGAAATGCATTTTTTGAGAATTTTTTCAATTATTTTGCTGACTTTTTCAGGCTGGCGAAAAGAGGAAGTATGATGAAATGACAGACATGATGAGTCCTGTGCACTTCAAAAATTTCAAAAACAGTTCTCTCAAGGCACTCCGCCTCGAGCTAGAAGCCAGACATAACAATAACAAACTGGATGGATTTGGTCTTTATCTGTGAGTATCCATCTCAATAATATTTGCAAATTATGCAACTTGCATACCTTTCTGAACTCTTGCAACTTGGACAAATAGGATTTTGGTGAAACCACACATGTAAACTTGTATCGTATTACACTGAATAGAAGATTACTAAAAAGGTTTCGGAAATTCTTTTTGGAGTTGACAGGATGTAATACTGCATTACTGATGTGTTTTTAATACAAGTTAATATAACACTTGATGTGTAAATGCTTAATCTGCAAATATATTAAGTATATACCAAGTATTGGATATTATTGTTTAGCCCGGCTGTCAATTTTTCTAAGACCCTTTGCTTTGTAATGTTTAAGTGGTAAAATGAACTAAAAACAAGGAAATTTATAGGAATTTAGTCAAGATATAAATATAATTTTTATCACAATTTTATGATACCTAGATTGACTTTTATAGTTTTATGCCTTCATGTCTCTTTTTTTATCTTACATTCTTAGTTACGGAGTGGTCTTAAAGAAGTTGGAATTGTTGAAAGAAGCAGAACCGATCTTGTTGGATTCCGTACATCGTCATCCTCTAAACTGGGGGACGTGGAAGGAGCTGTCCTCTTTAATCACAGATCGAGAGAAAGTGAGAAAACGTAGATTATTCTTTAATTCTCTACACTGGATTGTCTGATTAAGTAAAAGTCATCGCCATGAGAGCATGTTTGCACATTCTTAACAGGAGAATCTTGTGGAGTTCCTCCTCAAACTGTTTCAACTGTTTTACGTGCAAGAATTACTAAACAAGAATTACTTACCAGTCTACTAGTTTTATGATCCGGGCCAATTTTGAAAGTTTCGTTTGTTGGTTTGAGATGACTCAAGTTTTTATCCTAAAACTGCTGAGCTGAAAAGTATCATATCAGTGGAAAATTAGGAAGTAGACTTCATTGGCATCTGTTATTTGTCATTTATTTATGAATCTTTGTAATCAATGAAAGCAAATATTTCTTTTTGTTGTTGTTTACGTGAAACCAGTTAAATAGCATCCAGCTTCCTAACCACTGGATGAGACAGTTCTTCTACGCCCACACCTGTCTGGAGTTGCAGTTGAATGAGGATGCCCTGAAGCTCTACACTCAGCTATGCGATGCGGGTCTCAGCGAGAACACTTACATCATCTCACAGATGGCCGTAGCCCACGACAACCTGAGAGGTGAGGGCGCTCTAGAATCACTTGATTGCTGACCCGATAATGCGCATGAGAACCCTTGATGACTTCACTGCCCCTCCTCCCTGTCCCCACCCCCCTCCCTCTGTTTAAAAAGTTCTGATGGATGCCGATCAACTTTGTGTAATGTGATATAGAAATGCAAGATATTTGAGAAATTTTGAGAGAGATTACTTACATTTTCAATTGCTAGCAATTGCCAAATAGAAGTTAGGTCTGTTATTAAAGGTTATTTCCAAAATCACACCAATAAAAGTGAAATGTGTCAATTGAAAATGATATGTTTTTCAATTTGGTTTGAAAGATAGTCTTCTCTTTTAATCTAGTGTTGCAAATCCACTGTTTGAAATTGTTAGAAAGTGACATGGTTCTGTTTGAGTTGAATAACTGTTATTTAGAATATAGTCTCTGAAATGAGACAAGCTCTCCCCGTCTGGTTTATTTTACTCTTTCCGCCATTTTGTCATATTTCTGCCAGCTGTGGACGAAGCTGTGGAGATTTTAGCCAAGCTGGAGAAGGTCGACCCTTATCGACTGGAGAACATGGACACTTACTCCAATTTACTTTATGTAAAGGTGAGTACTATATAAGTGCACTGTCATGTTTTGTAACATAGGTAATATCCTTTAACACCTATATTTGAATATTCAAATTATGTTTGGTTGTCAAATCACAAAAGCTTATTATGACTGCCACAACAGGTCATTAGCACTGGTAACCACTCCATTGAATATTCATGAAGCTTTTCCTTGTAAAAGAAGCCTATTAATCACAAGAATATGCATTTGAAATATATTTGTAATCTGAATGTATATTAGAGTCACCCAGTTGGGACAATTTTTTCTATACTGTAGTGTCATGTCCCGCTTCAGAGCACTGGTATTGTCAGTACGAGCAGTATGAATATCATGTTTCTATCTGATCAAGGTTAGGAACTGTTTGTACTGTCAATACCAGTGCTTTGAGAGCGTGATATTGGTGTACAATTTAGAGAGGTACTATCATTAGGAAATTGTCCCAACTGGCTGATTAAAGTAGCCATCCACATGAATATTAATATTCAGTGAGATTTAATCCTAAAAATTTGCATTTTGATTGTAAACATGTGATAGATTTTCTCAATGGGAAGAATTGCCCTACCAGTGAGCCATGGTTATACTGAATCTTAAGGCTAGTTCTGTAACAATTCACGACTGTTAAAGAGAAATGAAATCAATATTTAGGGAACGGTCTTTTCTTTTTTATTCATGTTTTCAATCTCATGTTTGACATTCTGTTGCTTAACAGGAAATGAAAGCTGAATTAAGCCGTCTGGCTCATAGAGTCTGTGAGGTGGACAAGTACAGAGTAGAAACTTGCTGTGTCATAGGTCAGTGGGGTTTTCTATTCAGTGAAGTCTATTGAAGGTTTACTGAAGTTTGAAAAATTTGAAAGAAATTAAACAGTGTTTTGGAAGAATAGCTCTCGTCTTCATAGTTGGTTTCATTGCTAAGATGTAAAATACTCAATTAAAAGTTTGACAAGCCAATAAATTTGTAAGGATACTTATAAATATCTTTTTCACCAAAATTGTGTTAACAGTTGGTAATAAGCTTACTAGTCCAATCATGAAAACAACTTCCACCCCAATTCTTATATGCAAATGAGGCTATGTCTGCTATGATAATATTGCTGCAGTATTTGTCTAAGTGTTGATATTGGTCTTTAAGGAGTAAGAAAATTTTTATAATTATTTAAACATCTCTAATGCTATTAATATATCAAAATGAGAGAATTTTTCTTTTCATTCTCACAGTGGGAAATACTAGATTAGCAGTGAAAAAACAGCTAAGTTTGTTTGCAAGTCTTGAAGCTGCAAATTCTCCAAAGTTCTGTCTCTTTTCTTTCCCCTTTCAAGGTAATTACTATTCGCTGAGGTCAGAGCATGAAAAGGCCATTGTGTACTTTCAACGGGCCCTGAAGTTGAACCCCAACTACCTCTCAGCGTGGACCCTGATGGGCCACGAATATACCGAAATGAAGAATACCTCAGCTGCCATTGAAGCCTACAGACAGGCTATAGGTATGTAAATACATGATACATATCAGTAACATGTATGTGGAATTCAGGTTTTTCAACAGCTTTTTCCATGGATAGCATGATATTGCTAGTATGGAACACATCAACAACAACAAAATTTCCTGTTCACAAGAAGCCTTTATAAATCTTGGTTTTTTTCTTTTTTCTACAACAGAAGTGAACAGGAGAGACTTCAGAGCCTGGTACGGACTCGGTCAAACCTACGAGATCCTGAAAATGTATTTCTATTGCATCTACTACTTCAGACAAGCCCAGCAGCTCAGGTACAAACATTATTAAACTTCTAACTCGTTTGCTTATTTAGTATAAGAATGTTATATATTGTATCACTTGAAATCCTGATGTTTGGTGGATGGAAACCTGGCATGTACTCCTCCTTCTAGTTTTCATACAGCGTCCAACAGAGTACTAGGCAATCGTGTTCATTCTCGCTCCCATGACATGTTGGGTATTGGTGTCCATGTTTAGAACACAGCTCAAAATCTGAAGTCGGATGTAAACTACATGGGGACAGTATAAACTAAGGAACACCTAATATCATGATACTTTACACATCTACAGGATAGTGACACCATAGGAACACCATTGGTACACCATTGGTACACTGATGAGGTACATCCATGGCAAGACTGGTACAATTATGAGATAGGGACATTGATAGTGACACCATAGGTACACCATTGGTACACTGATGAGGTACATCCATTACAAGATAGGAACAACTACACAAAGTTAGGTACACTGATGGGGACACCATATGACAAATGACACCATAATGACACCATCTATGTCGTGATCTCATTTCAGACCCAATGATTCCAGGATGCTTGTAGCCTTAGGAGAGAGCTATGAGAAGTTGGACAAGGTGGTGGAAGCTAAGAAATGTTACTGGAGGGCGTATTCTGTAGGCGACTTGGAAGGAATTGCTCTGGTTCGGTTGGCAAAGTAAGCAGTATACTCCTTTTACCCATCGATGCTTGATAGACACTTTACATTTGTTAGATTTCCAAAATTGTCTCGTGCTCATATCATGTATAATTTGTTTGCCATTCAACTTTGAATTTTGTGGTAAAAATGCCTAAGTTATTTTTAGTGTTTGTGTTCAAGTTATGTATTTATTATTAATTTTGTGTTTTGTGAATAAATTACACTGGCTTAGGGTTGGGTTGCCATAGCTCTCTCTCTCTCCCTCCACTTAGCTCTCACTTCCCTTCCCTATAACACAAGATGAGAATAATTCTTCATACATTGGTTCATGCTGAAACAATAAAGGTTTTTTTCCTCATGTCAGACTTTACGCAAGATTCAACGAAGATGACAAAGCCGCCTCCTTCTACTCCAAGTTTGTCGAGCAGATGGAAGTCCTTGGGGTAAGAGGAAATGTAAAACAACTATGCTGCCATTATATCTGGCTAGAAATATTTCAACAAAATCAGCATCAGCTTAAGAAATTATTCTCCATTACTGATACGATATGCACTCGTTTTTTTTCCGTCAAAAATAGCTTGCATTGTCCAATGCATTTACTTAGAATAATTCCTTCTTCCTCGAATCAGTTTTAGTATGCCATTAAATTCCCCAATCACTGAATGACCATAAAGGACAGTTGCTAAGGTGATACAAGGCTACACCCTTGGTTTATGAGCTGTTAAAGTGTTGTAGACCTACACAATATGACTAACACATAGCAACATTACATGTATTTCACAACTATCACCTTGACATTGATTGCCTTTGCTATTTGTCACATCTGCCTATATTTGTTGACAACACTAACAGTCTTTATTATTTTGCCACACGTGGGAGAAATGAATTGTACTGTTCCGTAAACTTTCTGTTTTCTCGTCTTTTTTCAAACATTAGACTGCAGATACAGAAGAGCAGTGTCAGGCCTATCGCTTCCTGGCTCGATATCACCTCAAACAACAAAACTTTGAGTTTGCAACCAGTTATGCTCACAAGTGCTGTGAATACAATGAGGTAAAAGGTGCACTCAACTTTCCTGTATTAGTAGGTGAAAAGCCACATCCCTGATTTCAATTCTATATATAGCAAAAATACGCATTTTTCAAGAAAACTTTCGAAGACAATGGGTCATGATGACATCATACACAATCTACCGTGATATGTTTTCTGAAGTACTGAAGGATGTATCGGTCAAAGTTAAACCGCCTTCAGACAACCATATCTTAGACTAGTTTCAGGTATCAGAGGGTGGTTATTACCCATTGAATGTGTCAAACTTAAACCACCTTCAGACAACAATATCTAAGACTAGTTTCAGGTATCGGAGGGTGGTTATTACCCATTGAATGTATAGTCACGCTTGAAATGAAACTTTATATAGAATTACCCATGTCAAGGTTTAAACTTGAAAGCTGAATAGTATTCAAAATGTGACGGAAGATATTGTAATATTATATTTCAAAACTCCTTTATTCAGCAAATTTATTTCTTTTGTTATGGTCTTTGACTGTTATTATTCCCGATTGGTAAAAAACATATTATGTAAAACGGTACCCTTTTTAAATGTATGTTTTAATTTTCTTTTAATGATTTTTAGACCAAAGAGGAAGGAAAGGCGATTCTGAAGGAGATCCCCAACAAACGCCATTCGGCAGGGACACCTAGCGTTGAAGAAAGACAGAATATAGAGGACCTGGGCTCGCTGACCAGACCACCTCTCAGCAGCACCAGTCATGGTAATGGCAATACACCAAGACAGCACTTATCAATGATGAATTTAACCTTCACACCATGACCTCATTGTCAAGGAATGCCTCAACTTGTCTGGTGGATAGGGGGTGTGCTTCATTGCCTGACACCTCTCAGGAGCAGCAGTAATCATGTTAGCGATAGCTGTACACTGACAGCATTTATTGATGATGAATCAGTCTTACCTTGTTCGTGACATTGCAAATGAATGGGTGGACAGTCTTGAGAGCACCAGTCTTGGTAGTCATAATCGATGGAATATGTATCAACTAATCATTTACCCTGTGGCCTCATCACAGCACCACCATTCATAGTAACGGCTATGCCTCCAAACAGCTCTTATCAAGGATTAATCTTAGCTTGCCCCGGTGACCTCACAGCTTACAGACCCATCCCTGATTGTCACCTCCATTCATGGTACCTGTCAATGGGACTGGACTGCCAAGTTAGCCAAACAATGCTAGACATGGAAGGAGCACAATCATGTTATACCTCTAGGGACGTCTGCCCCAACCTCAGAATAAGATCAATGGATCAGCCCCCCCCCCCACTCGTCAGTATGTTATAATAAATCCTAGTGTTTATTACATAATTATATAACATGTATGTGTGATGCAATCCAAACGGTGTTGCCAAATGTTGTTGAATATATAGCCCAATTGTGGATCTTAACCGCCAACCAGTTTTACCAACATCTCTCAAAGACGAGGGTTCCCTGTTCTAGATGGCAGCACCAAAATGCAAGCCTTTCCGAATCACATTTACGATTGGCTGGAGAGTGTAATCTTTGGTGCTTGGTGCTGGCTTTTTCATTGAAATATAAGATGACTGATGTAAGCTCCCAATAAAACCTCTTCTTTTTAAGGCTTATATAAGGAGGGACAATTTTGTATGGTGATGTGTAGGAGGTCCGGTCTGAACTACGAGTCAAATGAACAAAAAAACCACGGATCATTTATTTGTTAAATTTTAATGCAGACAGTACTGCAGAATGTTGAAATCCAACAAAGGCAGGCTAGTTCTACTTCTTTTCTTTTCTATATGAATTGGAAAATATGGATCTTAATAAAAATGAGAAAAAGAAAAAGCAAAATGTATTGTCAGTTATTGTGAGTTCTGCTTCATTCACCTGTTTTCTGTTGCTGTATAAAAAGTGGAAAAGTTGATCAAATTAAAAATTTGATCAAATGAGGAGCCACAGATCATTCAATTGTGTAGTTAAATGTTTATTAATGCATTGGCAAAGAATAAATGGAAGAATATCAAGGCTAACGTCATAAAATGTAAATAACAACTACTTGGTATAAAAAGAATAGATAATAACTGGACTATAAAACAAAAACTGAAAAATACACCATGTAATAACAGAGAAGCACAACACAGCCATCATATTATATAATAGAAATATGTATGATGAAGTACTCCCCCTCAATTTTCTAAAAGGAAGATCTTACTTGCATGTCCAGGGGCTGCCATGTCACACTTGTGGGCCCTAGAGTTCCACAATTTTTATGCACTTACCAAAGAAATGCCAATGCATCAAAAACCAATCTAATGGCTAAAATCACATTCCCACATGCATTTTTCCTCAATTAATACCAAAGAAAAATTAAGTTGCAAATGGTGCCTGCCATACTGCAACTAAATTTGAAAACTTTGATCTTTAGTTTTAGAAAATAATCATTTTAATCAACAAATGCAAAACAACACTAGCAACACTTCAACAATGTGTGGCTACGATGCTGTGTTAGGACTTGCCCAAGCCGTTAATCTTGTCTTGGAGGGAAACTAGCTATTTGGGGGGATTATTCATCACTAGTATCTCAATCACACACTACAGATTATGATGGTTGTTTGGTTGGCTTCTATAAATTACAATATCATTATAACTTGAAAAGGTTTACAATGATTACTGATAGTATCTCTATACCATATGTGGCTAACAATTTCTGATTCCAGGGCGATATTTTTAAGTTCAAATATCCAATATGCTTTATGTCTATATAATCTTACTGACATGTTGTTTCAGTTCTGTTGGAATATATTCACTTTCCAAACGAAAAGAGAATGCAAGCAATATTCTTCTACCCTTTCTTATTCTGTTAGGACACATTTTAAAAGTTCAAATTGTTGATGAACCAACTCATTATCCAATATATCCACTTCATGTGCATCAGGTCTAGCTAAAATGTGCTTCCATTTCTGCTAGAACACAAATTAATCTTCCAATTGTAGAGAATTAAACAGTAATGTTCCTGTAAGACTAGCAGGAAGCCTATCTTATGTTTTAAAGTTCAAAGCATAGGAGGAACACATCTCATGATAATATTGAAATAACGGTTGCTGTGGACACTACATGCATCTCCCAAACGGAGTGATGATCATAAGTAGCTAGAACAATATTAAGTTTTGTCAGGTACAGTTGTACAGTAAACCAAACTAACACATACTGAGTCTGTACCTTGTGTACTCATTAAGTACTGATGGTATTAGCAATAGGTTGTTTTCAATAACCCAGAATGCAATTGCATAAGATCTGAAATCTTGTTGTGTTTATTGGTTATCAATAATTTTCTTCTTTGCAAATGTGGGCAACATAGGCCATTGGTTGGGAGGGGAAAGATAGACCAAGAATGGGTATTAGACTATTAGTTAGATGCCATTCTATTTTCAAAAAATCAGTTCATCAAAGATTAACTGCACAGAGTAAACTTTCTGTTTTCCCTTTCTCCTTGTTGGAGATATTTAAATCAATGAACTTAAACCTTGAAATCTATGACGCAAATCTTTCTTTACATATCCAGAAGGTATTACTATCGAAAAAAATTTTGAATGAGAAGAAGATACTGTATGCATCAAATCACATGACACTTTACGACAATCAGTTGATTAATGCCCTTCAACTGATATAACTTGGAAACCAGATTTACACCGTTCATTTTCTAGCATTTTAAAGTACATGTTGCATATTAAGTTGGTGATAATCAGCAGGCCACTCTTCTGATTTGAAACGATCGTTTCTGGACGTGAACATTGTCGTTTCTATTCTGCCCTATTACTGCAACTAAAGTAGGGCACTCAATCATAATATTTATTCATGAAATGGTAAAATTTGGGACCAACCATTCCCAGAGATGTGTGCCATGGTCATCATGCAACTGAACACCTATTGTAGGTTATTCTCAGACTTACAGCAGCACTCATGTTTGTTTTACCATTATAGTCTAACAAGAACTTTTTCCATTTGTAATCATTGGAAAAAATGTCTTCTGAAGATCATTTTGTGCTTGTTTCCAGACAAATTAATTGTTTAAAGTACCTTAACGTGTTTTCTAAAGCACAGTGGAACCTTGCACTATTCAAACACTGAGCATGTCTTTCTGTAATTTCGTTGGGTGCTACCGTTGCTATGATTCAGAGATATGTATAAGATTACACACATTCAGACTGATATGATAGGACCAGACCCTCTGTAAAAAAGTTGGAGAGCCCCATTAGAACATGATGTGGGACATCTATTTGAAATGGATCCACACAGTTTATACATTTTGTAACCACAAACGGTCTGAAGAACAAAGCCATTCTTGACCAACTTTCAAAACTGGAAGGAGAAAAATATTACAATGCAAGCATTATCTCCTGTAAAGAAGATTAATTAATTTTAGTTGTGAGATTAGTGATTTAAGGTATAAATCTGCAAACATTGATGCAGAAAAGTATGGTGTAAATAAATTACCTCATGATTGTGCCTTTTTGAGCTTAAACCGTGGCAACAGAGGAACCACTGGCTCTGCAAGTTATCCGAGAAAGTTGTGTTTTTTTCTCATTTACAAATGTTCTGTGAATGATTACTCGATCATAATTCATGTTAATGATGAATGTAGAAGGCACATATAGGCCAAGGCCTAGGGAGACACCAGCAAAAAATATATTGGTTTAGCCATTTAAAGTGCTTCAATCTGGATGCACAAAACATAAATTCCCTGGCTGTGATAGAAAACTGTTGTGAGTATATTTCTAACTAACCGATCATCTGGTA
>JXUT01149521.1:0-18862 GCA_000934455.1 Apostichopus parvimensis | reverse complement strand
ATAAACAGTATATTTATTTTCTATCAGTTAAAGTAAGGAACTGTTCACACTGTCAGTACGGGTGCTCTGAAGCATGATTCGAGAGGACAGTATACAGTGATATTTAGCACTGGCAAATTGACCCGTCTGGCTGCGTATTTTCTACAGTTATTATTTGAAGGTAACTGTGGAGGTATCAATAATCAAGGAAGCTTTAAAACACTGCAAACAGGGATAACAAGATACAGACAAATATGGAGAGACAACGTACAAACGACGTTAACAAGCTATTGCTCTACTGAAAAATATGTGTTGAATGAAACCCATAAACCAAAGGATGCAACTATTTGAGGTAAAAAATGATCATAATTGATGCATTGCTGTGGACAAGCCACAATTATGCCAAAAATAACTACTTTGCATTACTCCCACAAAGTTGTCGGTACTGCTAGAACAACGTGAAAATGGTCACCTGTGAAGGATCTTAACCCCCCGTTCGCTGCTAATCCATCGTATTTATCTCAGCGAAGACCACTCACCATCTAACTGGAGTATTAGGGTTCGACAAATCTCCATAATTTGGGAAAGTTCACGTCTGTTTTTGCACACAAAGTATGGAAACTTAACACAGATTCTCAATTCATGTACAAATGCAATTAGTTGGGTCCAGACAAAGTATGATAATAATGTTGAACCCAAGCAGTTGCATTTTTCATCTGATTCTTTGTTAAGTTAGATCACTTCAATTCAAAACTTCCAACTTTAAGACAAGTCCACCGTGGGTATGACATGTCTTCTGGAGACCTATACCAGACGTAAGACATGTCCCCACCCACCAGCCATTTAGTGTTTATATGAACAATAATAGACAGTGTCTTCAAAAATGCCGCAGAGTTATGATGTTTAGGGGAAGGGGAAAAAAGGGGTAAAACATAAAAAAATTTGCACAAAGGACAAAATGGAGGATGTCTTCACCTATGAACTAAGCACACCACATATTGCGTGACCATTTGTAATGTTATGGCTTTATGAGATCCATGATATCGTCCAATGAGATTGTCCGTGAGATCCAATGAGATCGTCCGTGCACTTTCACACACGATGAGCACAGGAGGTTAAATTTGATATGAATCAGGGAAACAGATAAGACATAATTTGATTGAATTTTGAAGCTCAATTTGCAAAGCTATTATGTCCTCATGCTCTTTAGCAAATACCTCTTTGCTAACAGGATTTGAAAACTCTGACGAGGTTCCTTCTTAGGCATTCCTTATAATTATTACTCTTTTTTTTTTCCCTTAATTTTCCCTTCAATATTTCAAATGACAGCAGAGAGAGTTCGTATTTTAAACACTGAACGTTACCGTGGTTCTGAGGGGACAGGCGAGTTGTAGACTTACGCTAACGATACATCTTGAAGAAATTTGTCTCATTGACGAGATACTGTGTCGCACGTAGCTTGTCGGAAGAAACGAT
Source organism: Apostichopus parvimensis (assembly GCA_000934455.1). Taxonomy (NCBI): domain Eukaryota; kingdom Metazoa; phylum Echinodermata; class Holothuroidea; order Aspidochirotida; family Stichopodidae; genus Apostichopus; species Apostichopus parvimensis. The sequence goes on along the minus strand of JXUT01149521.1, from coordinate 17,407 downwards.
TGCTGACAAGTTGAGTTAGAAAAGTATCAAATTGCTGAGTTGATGTGTTGCATGTCACATGACAACACATTTAACTTTCGGTATTTGTTGAGTTGACAACTAAAGATAATATAATATCTTTTCAACTTTTCAAATTTTCAACTTGACAAAAATTTTATTTTGGATGAGAAGTCTACAACTCGCCTGTCCCTTCAAGAACCACGGTAGAAATTTTTCAGCTATAAAAACTAGAACAAAAAAAAAAAGCCACAACAGCTACACAGGCCTTTTATGGAAATTAACTTTCTGCACACTGTGGCAATCTATGATGCACCCCCCCCCGGGCCCCACCTCTTCATTCAACTACTACCATTTCCTCTCCTAGAGATTTTTCCAAACTGACAGACTGCCAGAATATCTTGAGATTTCTTGATCTGACTAAAAAACTTCTTCTATAAATATTCATGCTAATACAAAATGGTAATTACAAACCAACGAGGATGTTGTCCTAAAAATCTCACAAGAAGCACTTTGAATCTAAAATCCCACCACCACACTGAAGCCATCAGCGGCGCCTGCCTCTATTCCTGCTGTTGGACCGACGGACTGGACTGCGTCTGGGACTCCGCCTAGGGCTCCGTCTTGGGCTCCTAACCGACGCCTTTTGTCTGTTCCGGGCGGCAGCTTCCTCCTTTTCCTGCTCTTCTCTCCTTTGTCGAACCCTCTCTTCTCTTTCTTTGTCTTTCTCTTGCATCGCTTTTACGTTCTCCTTGGCCTAAGAGAGAGAGAGGGGGGGGGGGGACAAGAAATGGAAATATATATCCTTTTTTCGTATCGTACTTACGACAAAAAAATAAAACTTTCACATAAGGTGAAAGGAGAAGTGTGATCAACTCTCATCATTATCCTATGCCTTCGAGATTAAAGTAAAAACAGAAAAGAAAAGTTTTCAAACTATTTGTGATTATTTCCCGTCATTTCCCAATATTCACAGTTTGGCTATTGTTACCCAATATTGACATTTCACACCTGGTATTTCCAGCCTCTGTTTTTACCCAGAGCATCTACGTTGGTCTGATTTCAACCACAGACCTTCTGGGACTCAGTCATTTCATTTGTAGGATTGCACACGGTAGTTTTCTACAACTTAAATAACATACGCCCGGAGTCAATCAGACTTGTATTTCTACATACCTTCTCTTCCGGTAGAGGCAACCAGTAGATGCAGGGGGTAGCCTTGGTCTTCCTGAAGAGATCGTCTAACAGCTTGGCGGGTGGTTCTTCCGTCTCTGTCTTCTTATCTGCTGCTGTGTGTAAAAACACAAACGGGACGCAGTTTAATATAGGTAAGAAAAGAAGAAGGTATTTGTTAAATTTAACCACATTCAACATCAAAGCTGACTGAATAATATCAAGGCCAAAGGATGATTTTTCAGACACTTTTCAGGTCATCCTAAGGGGAGCTGGACTCTCTGTTGTCTGAACAGGAAAGGTGTTTCCCCAATAAACGTTATGTTTATGGAAGCTCAGAGTGAGAAACAACCAATGACCATTGGAGACACTTTGGCAGTAATGCGAGAGTCTTGGTGATCGAAACGGACACTCGAGCATCTCCGACTGCCTTTTAGATATAAGACCTACAAGCAAATCTACCTGCACCCTCAAACAAAACCAAAAGATACCACAAAAAAACTTTTAGATCCTCTGTTTGCAGTCCAGAATTCGAAATACCAGGAATATTGTTAAAGAACGAATGATATATGTAAGATTTATCCTCTTGCTAGCTATCTTTCAATATCCAATAATACACATATTTTAAAATTGCTTATAGATCACTAAAATTTGTACCCTACAAAACCCACATCTTTTTCTTTCTTAAGTCTTCTCAGTTTTCAGGATCAACTCATTACTTTTTTTTTTTAGAAAATCCTTCATCACAGTTCTGAATTATTGGTTTCATTTTAAAGGGAGATGGTTAACCTTTCTTGTTCCTGTCTTTGTCTTCATCTCTTCTGCGGATTTCTCTTTGCGGGCTCTTGTCCTTCCCCCTGTCCCACTCTCTCTCTGACGTCCGCCTCTCCTTCACCCGGCCTGTCTCTCTCTCCCTCTCGCTGTTTCTCCTTTCCCTGAAGCTCTCTCGACCGGCCCTCAGTTCCTCCTCTTCCCTCCTGCTTCTTGATTTCAGTGGACTTCTAGCCCTTTCTTTCGGTTGTACAGGTGCTGTTTCTTTTGTTGCTGTTTTGCCGAGATATCTGTCCAACTACAGGAAGGTAAAATTGTGTGTCATTGTTCATGAAAAGTAAAGTGGCATTTTCATCACCTTAAGGAAACGACTCTTATTCCACTGTCGACAAAATCTCGCTTAGGCATAGCAATTGATAAAGCCCAGCTGCCCCGTTGAAAGCGATATTCCACTAACACTTTTCTTAAAAGAGAAACATATTCCACACTTTTCGATGAAAAGCCCCATCTAAATATCTTGTTGCAAATTTGACATATATGGTTGATTGAATGTAACCTATTCTAACCAGCTAAACCCACAAATTCTTCCGAGGTAGAGGAGCACAGTAGATGGTCTGTGATGTCATCACAGCTAAGTTTTCCTTCTACTATAAAGACTTCAGTGAAGGAAAATGACAGCTTAACATTTAACAAATATATAGATACTCTAGCAAAACAACTAAACATGAACCGTTTAAATAAGAACACTCTGCAAAGGCTAACCTCGGACTGAGTAGCAAATTCTATATTGAGAGTCTTTGGGTTGCTCTGTGGCCAGGTGGCTCCATGCAAAGATTCCCGACACTTCTCAGCTCCCTCTACGGATTGAAACTGTAAAAAAAAAGAAGAGAAATACAAGGAATAGAATTTCATCTTTCAAGAAAAGTCAACAATTTAAAGCATGAACAAGAAGACAAATGCTGATCCCCTTCCCACCTCCCCCCTATACAAAACTATAGATGTTTGTTTCCTCTATGTGACCAGAACCCATTGACCTATCGTGCATGGCCAAGTAGATGGCACGATAAAAAAAAAAAAAAAAAAATAGAAAACATTAGTAGCTTCATGAGACTTGTATAACAATGCCATCACCTTAAAGATCTGCTTTATTGGCTCCAATTATAGCACGCTATAGCTAGGAAATTTTTGTGATTACATAATCGGCCTGCCACAGTCGTAAATTGACCTCAGGCTGTACAGTTAGCCTGCACAGCTTCTTAACACCATTAGGCTCTTTGTGTAAACACTGTGTGGAAATATGTTTATGTCTACAGTGTAGTTAATCATACAGTGTTCACACAAAGACCCTCCTACAAGAAAAAATATGAGGCAGGCATTGCAGACTAATTGGCAAAAAGAGGTCATTTTACGACCAAGGCAGGTCGAATACATCATCTCAAGAAACTTGTCCATGATAGCGTGCTATAGTTGGGGTCTATACAGCATTACTTTAACTGAAAGTTTGGCATCTCTGGAGCTGGGATAGGGAGCACCTATATTTAAATGTTCTATCTACAATAGCAACAGGGCATACACACATACATCCATTAGGAAACTTGACGGCAGAATTACTTACTGTTGCATAGCAGTGAGATTTGATTGTGTTAATCCAGAACCCTTCTTCGGCCAATGTCCCAAATCGACCGAGGAGAGCTTTAAGTTGAGGTATGGTGAAAGGACGGACCAGGTTCATCACGTGAAGGATTTTCGAAGCGGGAAACCTTGAGGAGGTCACTTTGGCATTGTCTCCTCTGATTGGCTCGTCAAATGATGCCCTCAGGACGTCTTGTATTTGCGCTCTCTTTTCCGTTACTGTTGTGAATGGATAAAATTATCGACAAAACGCTTACATTTCAGCTGAACTTTACAGACCACACCTGTTTATATCACACCATCTTGAACGGTATGATTCACGTCATAGTACCGACTCAAGGTTACTGAAGGGTGTATAAAGAACTTCATTTATTTCTTCAAATGTTTTGAGTTTGAAAAGTGGATGGGATGGCTGATTGGATGTCATTAGTAAAATTACATAAATACATATGAGAATAACTCAATGATAACTTTGCTATGTACTCTTCACAACAGTATTTCTTTGTAATGGATATTTATATAGGATTTCCACAACTGTTATATCACTCTAACAAGCCAACAACATATTTTATGCTCATATGTATTGGCATGGAGTGAAATCTTATTTCACAAAACAACTCCACCAGTAGCTTGGAATACAACATCAAGTAATACATTTCCACAAGGAATCATCATGTCACATGACCTCATCCTGAAAGACATAGAGACTGTGACTGCAAAGACTAAACAAAAAAGAAAAAAAATCAAATAAAACAGTCAAAATATTACCAAATATTTCTCTTTTTATGATTTTTTTTTTCTTGCTTACGTTTCTTTCTCATATCCACCTCTTTCTTCTTAGTGTTTCTCTCCTCCTCTTCGTCTTCTAATGGAATGTCCGATAATTCGTCGTCTTCGTCGCTGTACACTACCTGCTGTCTCTTCTTGACCCCATCTTCGTCCTTCTCCTCCTTCATCTCTTTGTCTTCCTCTTTGGTTTGACCTGTGACCTCTGTCTCCATCTCGCCTTCAGATTCTGCTTCCTTAGCTGAGGCTTCCTCCTCCTCGCCTGCCTCTTCTTCCTCCTCCTCTTCGCCATCATCGATGTCACTCTCTTCCTTTCCGGAGTCGTCTTTATCTTTATCCTTTGAAACCTGAACAAAGAGGGATGACAAATGGGAATCGACTTCCTCAATCAACAGTTGTTTCTAGAGGCAGATGTGCAATATACAAATGCTGAAATTGTTTGTGTCAGTTTGACTGATCCCTATTATATTTACACATGATTGGATACAGCTCAATCTGACTAAGGTATCCACATACTTACAGAAACACTTGGCTGCCCTGGTAAGTCAGTTACAATTTATTTGAATACAGAACGTTTTGTGTTTCATAAATTCAGTGTAATGTTTTGCTTGACTTGAAAAACCTTGTTAAGTTAAGACCCATAGTTTTCTATCCTTGAGTGAGTTTGGTGTGACAAATGAAACACTTTGTGCTCTCCTTTGCTCTCCTTAGAGTACGATACAACGAAAACCGCAGAGTTAAAAATCATGCACAAAGGGGGTCAAGGGTCAGCCACGGGGAATTGACATGGGAGTTCTTTGTATCGTCTCACCCTTAACGTTACCCTGGCCCAAACTATGGTGGCTACAAAGATAAAGAACTACACGGGACAAACTGTTTCAAACAAGAATTCCCCAAATTTCCATGTCTAGATCATATTTACTTCCATTTTTCATATTTACTTTCGTAGGTTTCTTCTTTCATCATTCCAATAAGCTGCAAAAACTTGTCGCTCTTTAATTAAACTGACGAGAGATGAAATGAAAGAGACAGGGTCAAAGTTACTAAACTGAAGTCGACAATAAAAGAGAATGAAGTCGTTACCGAGGACGACGTCTCTTTCTTCTTTAGAGTGACCTTCCTGCTACGTTCTTGCGGCCTCTCGTCGGTATCGGCGACGCTCTCCACCATACTCTCTGCTGCCAGGTCAACCTCCATCTCGACTTCCAGTTCAGCTTCCATGTCTTTGATATCAGGCATGATCTCCTGCAAAAACAATTCTTAATATTATTACCCTTTCTTCTTTTCTTTTAATATCTACATGTAACAATTCTCCCTTACCTTCCCATTCGTTTAGGCAACAAAGTTTTTACTTTCATATTCAGCAACCATGGTAAGGTTCTTAACTAGGGTTGAGTTTTCTATTTGTTAAAAAAAATCAGATATTATTTTAAAATATTTAAATCGGATTTATTTGATTTAGATCAATTTTTTTTCCATCCCATGAAGTGTAACATATGCATAATGATTTTTTTTTTATACTGGAAAGCATTAAGTTTGAGTGAAATGCAGTCTCATTATAATATAAATCTTGTGTAACTTTGAAATTAACTATTATTAATGTTATAAAGTTAATGAAAGTTAAGTCCTCAATCGTGTGATAAATCTTGAGATATCACTGATAAAAAAGACCAAAATATTAAGAATTAAGTTGTATGTAATCTACAACTTCTTGTATTCACTTCCTGTGTTAAATGAAAGATTTGAGAAGGCTGGCACTTATTTTCTTTAGTTGAAATTATTTCTTTTTTAATGTAAAAGACAAAAAACCAGGGTGATTTAACTTGACTTAAATCGCCAATCATGTTCAAAACTTTATGACTAGCACCTCTAAGCAAAGCAGTGGTTAACCCAACTGTGGACTGACTACATCGACTTCATCGATTTTGTGAACTGATATTCCGAAGATGCTGGTTTTAATCCAATTTCAAGTCAAAAGCTTCCTCCAAAAAGATTTGCTAATTTTGAAGTTTGTAATAATTTTTTAGTCTTGAGTTGATTGTAATATCTTGGATTTGAGTGCAGTTCCAACTTACACTGTTGTTAAAGGGTTTGGTAATTGCTTATGCCTACCCAAAGAACATCTAGGTGTATAAATTGTACATAGGTGTATTGATTTTACACAGGTGGATTCATTTAACATTGGTGTATTCATTTACACAGGTGTATTAATTTCCTGATGAACGCACGTCTTAAGTAAGAAAAGTGAATTCAAATCTCGAGAAAACAGGAAGGTAATAAACATGTTGGAATTGAATAAATTATCACCAAGACGCTTAACTTATTATTTCTTTAGCTATACACAGTAGTACATCTGAAATATATACAGGGTTCCTGCACCATAACGAAAATAAAATTCTATGACTTTTCAAGGCCGTGGGAACCCTGTATATATCAAACTGGATCAAGTTATCTAATTATAAATACCGTTTAGAACTAGTGACAGCACAATGCAGATTATATCCCTTCCTTATCTACTTAGACCTTTCTTTTTGTTTTTGAGTTATCATTAGATTGGTACAATACCTTCAAGACATTTGTGCTGATGTTAACACTTGGTTTCTTCTTGGCGGAATCGTGAGATTTGGTAGAGCCCCATCTTCTCTTTCTCTGAGGTGCAGCTGTACTTCCTTCCTTCTCCTTCTCTTCATCTTTATCTTTCTTCTCCTTTGCTGTTCATTGTTCACAAAAAAAAAACCAAGGATAAAAAGAGAGGAATATTTATTTAGGTTTATATCCCACTCCCACAGTAAATCTGTTTAACACCAAGTTTACAAGCTTTGCTTCTCAAACTTACAACAACGCTTCAATTTGAGCTTATCAATGCTAAAGGGCAATCATAATTTGTAGGTTTTAATAAAATTTACAGAGACATTTTTGGGTCTACCAAGATTTTTTTTCTCAGTTGTGTCATCCTTTGATGGTAACAGCGGGAAGGAGAGAGGGGTGTGGGATGGGTGGGGTTGAGTTCTTCATTAGTTCTTTTACATTTCATAATATAAAGATGAACAGATGATGACTGGCAGTGTTTCTTCCAAACTGACCAAAGGTAGTGAGTGAGTAAGGTAGGAGGGAGGTAGATAGGGAGTGAGTGAGGTTGGGAGGTAGGGAGGGAAATATTTAATCATAACCGCATTTCTGATGTATCATCAAAGTTGACTGTTTACTCACATTTAAGTGAAATCCTCCTGGTCTTGACAGGTGCATAGACCTTCTTGGAGCTGTCGTCCTTCTTATAAATAATCAGAGAACCCTGAAAGGATGTCATAAGATAAGTATGTCAATAAGGATACAATCAACTTCTGATACAAAATGTTCATCTGTCTGTCCTTCTGATTGTTTCTGCTTTAACACTACTTTCCTGCTTGCCTATTTTTAGTGTGTACTACTACAGTTACAAGTGCACAGACAGTTTTCAATGATAAACAATAATAAGTGTCAATTTATTCCATGACAACTCTGAAACATAGGAAACATGGCATTAGCTTAAAGCTTCACTTTTTAAGTTGGCAGTTCCAGAGAACCACCAATTTTGCTCAGGGATTGAAGCTCAAGCATTCACTGCAGTCTGGATTTAGGTACCATACACAGACAAGAAATTGATCAAAATCTTTCCAACATATTAATCCAAATTTCTATGAACAAACTAAAAAGACCAGATTGCTTCAACTGTTGTTTAAACTTTGATCCATTTTTACTCTGAACTGAAACACTTTAATGTACCACATTCAAATGAAACAAACTAATGCAAACAGAGACATTCTATTGTCTCCTCTGACATTCGTCAACGTTTGGAACCGCTAATTTCTTGAATTAACATTTTGAAGACTGATCCTTTTCCTAAAGATGTTTCAAGGCAAAGCAAATTACCATTTTAGTTGGTGATTAACACCGGATAGTAAGATCTAACTCCAAGTATATACAGTTGAACTACAAGCATATAGACCTTATTTCATTTCTTTTACTCAGACTCAATACACAGCTTTTACACAAGGGAAAGGTTTTACTAAAAATGTCACTGTCAAAAATTTGGTGCTTCCCATTCATGACCCATAAGTTTGAACCAACACATTTTATAAATTTTGATATTTTGTTACAAGCACCTTGAATTTCCAAACTTTCTCAGCTGTAGTGAATTTTGCAGTACTTGATAGGATGCTGCTGACAGACTTGTGCAAACCATTTTTTTCTGTTCTTCAATTCTGTTGACTGTTCATGTGTGAGTCATCTATGACATTGGCTATAACCAAAAATCATTTAAATTTTGACCAATATTGGGATAAATATCTCACACTTGACAGCTAATTTAGTACTTTCCACTATAATCTAACCCTACACTTTGACATTTCTCCCACTAAAGCACCTGCTTTTAAAGGTAATTAATGAAAGTCAACAACATTAAAACTATAAAATCTGTGAAAGAAATGAAAAAAAAAGAAGGGAGAAGTGATTAATAGAGAACCCGTTCCGTTGTCCAATTCTAGAAACAGCTCGTCAATTCTGCCCATCACCACCAGCTGACACGGGTTACATCAATCCTGGAAAAGGTCAGAGGTCAAGGAAACCACCAAAAAATGCCCAACACTTTGAAAACCATGCCTGGCCAAGGCAAAAACCGCACCACCAACTTCATCACATCTGGCAAGTCACAAAGAAAGGGCGTGTTCATAACACCAATGTGCAGAACTATCCTCCAGTTGGTTAAACTTTGTTCCGCAGTTGATGGTGTTATATTCCCCTCACTTCTGTTTTTAATGATATCACACATGTAATATTGTCACATAATGAACCAAGGGTTCTTCCATTGTCTAGCAAACTGTTGATGATTTCAAACAGCATAATGCATGGCTATGTACACAAACTGATCTGTGCGCTCGTATGGTCCATGTTTAATGTAAATGCAGACTTTAACTTTCTTGTTGTTATACTAGGTACAGTCATTCCACAATGGATTGATTCCAATCATGCTTGCTGTCCGATGTAAACTTCAGATGAAACTTCAAATATTGTCCTGTCCAGTTACACTCTCCTCTGTCTATCCAATCACAAAAGATGAATGTCAGATCACTTTAGCAGTACTTCTATGATGATTGTTTTCATGTCATAAGTCCTCATAAGTTACAAATCCAAAAGTTCAATTGAGTGGTGCGTGACTCCCAAGGAGCCTAGTGGAGTTTCATTTGTTTCATAGCTTTTGGTTCCACATTCACAGAAAGATGAAGTAAACATGACATGTCAACAAGTAAGTTCCAGGTCTCTCCTGCTAGATTATTTGTGGTGGTTATTACGCGATAAGCAGTTGTAACAGCTTAACTGTGTACACATCTATCAGTACGATAGTTCTCCCTTTCCAAGTATCACAATCAAATGCAAGTTTCAATCACAAATCCAAACAATAGCTACAATAGTTAAAATCATGCTCACTGAATGCACATGGAAACAAATTTTGGCAATTCTTACCCATTCTATCAAACATGTTGTCAAGTTTTGAAGTGTTATCCTCATAGTCTTATCAAATCTTGTTCATTCACAAATCCATCACTATTTATCAAATCCTTTCCAGAAAAGTGTTTCCACCGAGGATAGTCGCCACAACATTTACCGATGCAAAAACATTTGTGTCCCTGTGATAAACTTTATCAGTTGTTCCAAAGAGTAGGTAAAAGTTTATCTTCCCTGATGTATCATGTTCCTCTGAAAATATTCGAAGGGTCAGTTTCGAATGAGGTACGTCTAACGATCGCTTACGAACCAATCTCCAAGACTAACTGATGCAGTCACTATATAAATCCTCACATAGGAAATGTTCCATGGCGTTAGTCCTCTACCATCCAAACTCTCTGAATCGATGTCAGCGCCCTCGATGCCACTACTCACTCTGCCCAACGGGCAACGTCGATACGGGTGCCTAACAGCAATAGGGACACAGTGACTACCACACTCAAACCCTGCGGTACACCTTGGAGTCACCCACAAAAGATCACAAGGCCAGGACTTGGACTTAAAACTTGAGCTGACAGCTATAGATGGTGATTAGGTTGATAAGATGATATTAGCAATGCTAAGAAGGAGAAGACACTGTGAATAAAATAAACTACTGCAGATCATTTGAAACCCCCCGATCCCCCCCCCCACTCCCCCCAGCACCTCTGTTGGCAATGTCGACCTATTTGGTGTCTTTATTTTTTAAAACAACTTTTAAAAAAAAGGGTAGTGTATTTCTAAAATAGGTAGAAAAGAACAGGAAACAAGGTCTGAAGGATATAGGAACCAGAGGTGTGAACTTTCTTAAAAACATAACCCTGCCCCGTGCTTACTTCTTGCTTAATAACTCAGGAACACTTGTCAAGCTAACATATCTATTCCTGATTTCAAATGGCACTTTAATAAGTACTATAACAGCTGTAAGACTTTTCCTAAATGTCTGGACCTAGTAGAACAACAGTGATAGGGTGTGGTAGTAGCAGAAGTAAGGGGATAGGATGGGGAGGGGGTAAGTACTATTCTTCTTCCTGTGGCAGATTTAGAGACACACCTATCACTTAAAGCAATCTTGAATTTATGATTTCACAAAACAAACTTGCCAGCTGAAAATTTTACAAGTTTCCGAAGAATGTGAGGTGCTAGAATGTGATATCGGATCATTCCGATGGCCTGGGAAAGTTTTATTTCCATTTTTTCATAAAAACTGTGCACATCCATCTCTTTCCATAATAATTTGGGTACCAACATCTAATCGCCAAAAGTTGCCGAAGTTTTTTAAAATTTAAAGTTCTATCTCTAAAATTCCAAATAATTATATGGCATCTTACTCTTTATATTGAAAAACTGTTCTTAAAACCTGCATATTGCGTTGAGTTGCAATTCTTTGTCACTCTTATCAAGCTTTGTAATATGTACACATATTTCAACAATTATCAATTGGGTTATAAACCACATTTTTGGCAACTTCAAAGTAAAGTACAGCTTTAATAAAAAAAAGCTATATTTATCTCACTACTAGCATTTGTTCACTTTGGTGACATAATTAGATATTTTTACCTTTTTAACGCCTTCCCTTTTATCACCTTCAGTCTTCTCTTCCTTGGAGGTATTGTCCTTTTTTTTCTCTTCAGCAGCTGCTGGTTTTCTGTTGGTGATTTGCGGGGGAGGAAAAGCAAGGAATATTAACACTTTAAATTCTTACTAAGGAGGCTTTCTCCCCCCCTCTCCCTTTTCTTGCAGTTTCTAGTTTATTGCCTTCAAATTTGGAACTATTTTTGGGGTATAGAAATTACAAAAATGAGCCTAAACCTGAAATCTTTAAAAATGTAATACCAGAACTTCCATACTCTCAAAATGACATTAAAAGTGAGGGAAAATGGATTTTTGGCATTTAGAGATCCAGCATAAAATGTCAATTTGTATTGACGAAGAGGTGGTCAATAACTGCCCCTTTTACAATTTTTTACCTGTCCACCCACAACTTGCTATGTGATTACCCGCTCAAACCATAGATTCCAAATTACAATGAGTGTATTTATCGCTGGCAACAGTAAACCCTTCCACCTGGTTTTCGTAACTGTCTTACCTTCCACTGTCATGATCATCTTCGTCTTCAACTTCTCCATCTTCCACTTCCTGCATCTTTTCGATCTTCTCATCACCTTTCCCTGCCTTTTCCTCCTTCACTTCCACCTCTGGACTCTTTTCCTCTTTAGCTGGTTCCTTCCTCCCTGACAAATCTGTTGCTTCCTCTGCCTCCATATCTTCTTCCTTCTCCTCCTTCTGGCTTTGACTTACATCTCTATCCCTTTTTTTCTCACCGTCTCCATCCTGTTTGCTCTTTCTTTCATCACCCCTATCTCTCGTCATTTCATCGTCACCTTTAACGACAACATTGTCTTTCTTGGCCTCTTCTAACTTCACCGAGATGGTTTCTTCATCCTTCTGGGCATCTCCACTTTTTTCCTTAGCTGGGTCTTTCGCAGTTTGACCACCGTCATCTTTGGCTTTTTCCTTCAAACTGACGTCACTTTCGCTCGTCCTTGACCTTCTTCTTTCTTTCTTCTTCTTTTTGCCCTGGTCTCCGTCTTCCTGTCCAACTTCTTTCTTCCTCTTCCTGTCGCTACGATCCGTCTCGTGTGTTGTGCCTACTTCCATGGCAACCTCTTCTTTCTCTCTTGAATGCTTTGCATCATCCTCTCCTGTTCCCTCCACACTGAGTTCCTCCTCCTTCACACTTTCTTCTCGATCTCCGTTTTCCCTCTTTTCTTCCTTCGCCTTACTCTTCACCAAGTCTACTGGTTCCTCCTTCTTTGGTTCGTCAACCTCTTTTACTTTCTTCTTCTGTTCAACTTCAGACTTTTCCTCCTTCTCCCTGTCTTTCACTACTTCTTCCTTTTCCTTCTTCAGTACCTCTTCACCGTCGCCTTTCGAGTCCTTCTCATCCCTCTTTTCTTCCTTCTTTCCCTTCGTGTCCTCTCCCGCTTCTACTTTCACCTCGGCTTTCTCATCCACCTTCTCCGTCTCTGCTGCGTTCGCCTGGGCGGCTGACCTTCTGGAACTGCTTCGGCGGCTCCTCCCTTCAACCACCTCGTTGCTCTGTTCACTGGTGCTCGATTTCTTCCTTCTTCTACCCTTCTGAGTTTTACCCTCTTTTTCTTTGGCCATACCCTCGGGTACAACCACCTCTCTCTCTACTTCTTTTGACACGGCTGTATCACTTTCAGGTTCTTTAGCTTCTTCCTCCTTGTCTGCCAATGGTGATTCTCCTTTGTCTTTTGGTTCTTCAGAATGGATACTTGCACTCTGTTCTTGATCTTTCTTAGCTTGCTCTGTTGATTTGACAGGAGAACAAAAATGGAGTTAAAGCCTTCAGCAGTCTCTTCTGGTACATTTCATGTTTTGAGACTTAGACTTACAAAAAATTGCGGTATAGGCTCCAATTTGCGTATGCTACAGTGTGTTAGGATAATAGTTAGAAATTTACGGAACTAGCTCATGCCTGTTTCAACTGGGATGGAAAGATCGTGTGGAGCCGGATCCAAATTTCAAAATCGGGTAAAAGTCGGAATTACGGCTATTGCCGGAATTCTGGAATCCCTGATAGGTGCAGCGGTCTTGTTAACAATTTTGATCATTTTCCAGGGTGTCTAATGTAAGCCTAAAATAGAAGTTTTATGACGGCTATGGACTTTGGTTAGAATTGTACTACCAGGCCAAGGTGACCACATTTTTCCACGAAATCCAGGGACATGATATTATTATTGACTGAGATTCTACTGTCCAGTAGCAGCTCCCCTGCAACATGATGTTTATTTGAATTACATAGTGTATTACAGGCTATGAAATTATTCACAAAGACCAGGGTTGCCTTTATCTTTGAGCCACGAATGAACTTGCGGTTTGTAGTTGGAACCGATTACATCTTCGGTTTAATCTGTCTCTATGATGTCTACTCATTGTTTACCTTGAAAGTTATACAAATTTGTATACCATTTGTGACCTTCACATTATTTAATACATTTACCTTTAGAAGACATCAAATTCATTTCCCTCTTACCTGTAACAGTCACTCCTAACTTACTGGTAAAGGTCTTTATAACTTATTATTTATTTTTCAAAATTATGTAAAGTTTACCACCAAATTACCTTTACTCAACTTGGTTGTCAAGGTTGGCCAAACTTACCTTTCTCACGCCTCTGTTCTTCTAACAACTCCTGCTGTTCTCTCAAATATTGCTTCACAAAAGCATTGGAGCTGACAGATTCATCCTCAAACTGTGTACACAACAATAAAGCTGACGTGATGAAAAATAGGTCGTATTTGATCATGAGAGATTTACATGGCTAATTGTAGACAAAGCCTGGGTAGTTCTCTTGTTTCTATAGTTATCTCATTCTTATTGGCAAAAGAACCAAACTGCTGCCTATTTGAAACTGCAGGTTACTCTAAAGTATCAGTGCTGGATCGGAGAATTTAGGCCAACAGGATATAATTAGCCTGTTTTGGCCAATGCTTATGAAAATGCCTTGGGCGCGTATCTACATTGTTCAGCCATCTCAAATAAGTAGCAATAGTCCACACTCTATATATAAGAAAATCATTTAAACATGTTGACCTGAAAAACTAACAGAACAACTAATAACGGTGAGCACACTTTCAACTGTCCCGAAAATATATATCTTGTAGTCTTCTACTGTACATGGATTTCCTTGATCTTAACATGGAAGGTGGAAGTGAATGTTACGGATCTTTAACGTACCGACTGTTGTGTTATGCCAGTGGAGGAAGATGCATTTTTCTGCAGTTGCTCTAGCTCTAATTGCTGTAACAAAAAACAAAAAGGAAAAAAAAAAACATGTGAACTTTGGAGGGTACCAAAATTATAATGTATTATGTTATGCAATATTTATTGGCAAAACACTAGTGTTATACAACTACTAAGTTAACCAAACTGTCCTGAAAGACCAGATAGTACTTTACAAAAGTCCAAACCTTGTATTATAATGCTGGGTCCGACAAGCAAGGATGAAATTGAGCTTTCAAAGGCCATCTACTGTATGAAAAGTTGACTTGGTTCACATACCTGTACGACAAATATCATGCAACTACTGTACAAGTATAAGGTAGCAGGTACAGTATTTTGTTTACTGTTTACGTTTGGTTTAAAAATAAGCGTGTCTGAAAATGGGTGATTGGCTGGGTACTATTAAGTATTAAAAACTGGCTCCTTGACTGTATTCTGTTGCATTTAATATAACAAGTTAAAACTTACATTAATTGTGAGAAATAAATGTCACGCCAAGTATAGTCAGTATTGCGAAGTTCGGAACACTGCAACCAAACAGCCCAGCTGGCACAATGGAGCATGAAGGAAGAACACACAGCATAGGCTAATGCTTAATTACTCCATTAATGGAACAATGGAACCAACATAGGCATAGTCAAGGCCTACGTTGGCGTGGCCAACATTTGTGGGAGACACCCTGTAGCCTTAATTTCAATTACTTTGTCTGTAGACTTAGACACTTGTTTGTCTTAGTTTGGCCTAGGGGTAGGCTAATTGCCTAGATGTAAACTAAGTATGAGTGTTAGACAAATTATGTAGAATTATAAATCAAATGTTGATAATACAGTACACTACATAGGCTGAAATTTCTTTTATTACACAAGCATAGTCAACAGAAGTATTGACTTAGCCTAGTTAGGAATAACAATAGAAATACATAATTTAAAACCCAATTTGTTTACGACTATACATGACTGAAAAGTACATATTTTTTCTTTTGTAATGTAAGCTAGTAATAGTAATACAATATTAAGGTAACATTCCCTTGGTTGAGTCACGAAAACTAACTTTTATAAGAGCAGAAGCTTATGTAGTCTCAACTCTCACGTGGTCATAAAATGTTCAGACTTAAGTCTTCGACTTAGGCTAAGCAATAAGGGTTTACACATTAACCTTGAGTCCAAACAATTACGACTTTGCGAACGGTGGTATTCTTTCACACGGGAGTATCCGCGTGAGAAATCTTACAGCATGCCCATCAACTTACACAGTTTGCTTAGCCTATCAAATGGATAGGCTCGCCTCGCATGATAAATAAGCATGAACTTACAGCTTTCAGTCTGTCAATTAACTGCACCTTGCTCCCTCCCGTAGGTAGTCCACGCTTTTTTAGTTCCTGTTTAAGCTCAACTACACGCAATGTGTCGAGCGCTTTACCCTTAATCGTCAGTTCTTCGGCAAATGCTACTGGCTCAGCCATGACATTCTTTATTCAGTTCATTAGGTTAACCCAACGCTCGTTTTACTTCCGTTGAAGTCTGAAGACGTACGCGTACGCGATTTTAATTTGTGACGTCACGAATCTGACATCCAATAACGAAGTTGCCTTCCAGGATCCATTTTGATTGTCAAAATTAATTGAAAATTTAAAATAAAAAAGTAAGTATTTAGAACATAATCATTTCAGACTTATGTGGACTTCAAACATTATAGTTAAGTACCTTAACTTAATCGAAAGAAAATCTGTTCGGAATAGTGAAAATGAATAGCAGTCGAAGGTAACATGTTTTTAAAATGGCAAAACTTAGTGTGCCACTTTAGTTATTTTGTAAACGACGAAGTTACCTTCTATCTTATACATAGATCATTGGTTTGTGACCTGACCTTTCGATGATAATGGTAGGATATCACATGCAAATTTATCAACAATGAAACTTTGCCTGTTGAAGGTCTATTCAGCTAAATCCGATAAATTACTTTGACGATTACCATCGCTAAGCTGACAACATATATCTTAAACAGGATATCGAGTTTTTGAAGTAGACCTTTCTGAATGCATACTTCTTGAAGTTTGAAAGTGTAAAAGAATTGTATTTTGGTATACAGGCATCAGAAGAAAGATAGTCCAACGAAGGTGCGTTTCCTATTATGTAACTACTAACTGTCAGTGTAACGTTATACTAGCCGGCCTAGTCACCATATTTTGCTAAGGATAGGGAAGTACTCAAGAAGGGTCAGAGGAGGGCTACTAGGACGATTAGTTCCTTAAAGGGTGTTCCTTATTATAGGAGGTTACAGCTCCTGAATCTCACCACAATGGTTACGTGGTGACTTGCTTCGGGTTTTCAAGTTTGTTTATGTTTTTGACAATTTATCCTTCACTGACTTTTTCAGGTTTGCTATAAATAGTAGTTGTACCGGAAGTCAATATATTAAACTCCAGAAGTTACAAAGTAGGATTAATATTCAGCATAACTTTTTCCTCATAGGGCTGTGAATGTATGGAATGGTTGGCCAGAGAAAGTTACTTGAAGCATCGTAATCAGCTCTGGTTTTGGTGTCTTCAGGTTGTTTTTTTCTCTCTCTCCCATGTAGGGTTCTTGATGGGGTCTTGATTGCCCCTCCTGAACCTTTTTTCTACTTAACTTAACTAAATTTACCATCGCCCTGTGAAGCTTTTAGTAACATTAATAATTAATTGTGTAACTTCCGGTATCTTCCGAGTTTCTTTCATG
>JXUT01149518.1:0-18545 GCA_000934455.1 Apostichopus parvimensis | reverse complement strand
AAAGATCATTGTTTTCTCCTTTAAAAATCCTCCTTTTTCCCCAACTTTGCCTGTTTACGGAACCGTGGTGACAAGAAATTCTGCAAAGATTGACAAGAATCAAGAGAAGAAAGCAGACTAGTTCATCACAAAATAAATTTTGAGAAGACCAGAAAATATAATTCACTAGAACAAAAGTTGAGCTGCAACATTATCCAGATCTCTACCAATGATGAGCTGGCCACAGCACAGTTGATAGACCATAGGCTTGGACATCTGTAGATATATAATTCAGAGGGTCAAGTAAAACTTTAAGTTTTCAAAAAAGCGGGTAACCATCCAATGAATTCACTGATTTATGAAAGAATTAAAAATAAAGCAGCTTAACCAACAAATTTAAACGGTTCATCATACTTTTAGCAAAAGAACACAGATTTTTGGTGGGGCTATTTTACTACTTTGATTTTCGAGGCCCCCTCCCCCTCCCAGCCTCCACCCATCTCCCACCCGCCTTCCCACATCCACGAGCACAGGACTTACAATCCTGAGGTTACTAGTATTGATCCTGTTCTAGCCAATAATGTCTCAACTCTTTTCAAAATTCATGAAACATTAAGATACAGTTAAAACGACTGCAAATATGACTGTACCAAATGATGAATTTGATCATGGCCTCCAAGGCTTCCATACAAGGAGCTACAGGCAGTGCGGCTGTTCGAGATTATTTTTCAATAAGTAGAGTAAATATCCTTCAATAATTGTGTCTCAATAATCTATTTGACAAGATACTTCACAGACTTTTTGGGTCCCCTATCTTCTTTCTTTGCTTCAACAGCAAGCACAAAGATCGACAGGGCTCCCCCTACCCCCCCCCTCCTCTTTCTTTCAAATCCACAAAAAATAATTATTAGCACAACCTTGTGTGTAGACCTAATTATGGACATAATTTAGAGCCTAACTCTGCCTCAGATTGCACCATTTCATTTCTAATATTTATTTTCTTCTGAGAGAGTCGGCTTTCACCACCTTGTGGTCATACCTCCTTCCTTCTAAAGTTCTGGGTCCTTCCCTGATAGTCGTACAATTCTGTGTACCAGAAACAGTCAATGCTGCAATAATACAAACTAGGACCTAGCTTTACAAACTTTGTCCTACCAAGATTAAATTTCGGGTGCTAAATCCCATGGCAGACCTCCTTAAAAATGAACAATACAGAGTTCAAACTTGAATATTAGTGATATTTGTGATAAATGGCTAACCTGTGGGACAACAATTTGCTGATTTTGAGACATGTAGAATGAAAACCTGTAACATTTCCAATGCAAACATTTAAATTTGACTTTGCCACTTATATGCTACCATCAATGGCTTCTCTACTTAGATAAATAAACTGTGGAACCATCATCATAGAAAACAGCATTGCTACTTGACTCTGATGGTATAATGTTTGTAGATCGTAGCCATGACCGTATAGCAGATCATCGTGAGTCACGGACCTAACATTTTGAGGACCACTGGTCCAGGGTACCCTGGTCAATGTCCTAGTCCTGGTCTTGCTGTCAGTGCTCTCAGCTGTTTTAAGACTGTATCCATCAACTTCTTCCTGTCTCTTTCATTCTTCTTGAATGTTGTAAAAAGGTTTTTCTTTTTATCAGCATCCCTCATCCTGCAAAAAATATAGATATAATATAACAATTTCAACTCAAGATTTTATAAATTTAAATAATGACAAAGAACAAAAAAAATGATTACATCCATATCATCGTTTGGATGAGCTGTTCCATAGCACATACAAAACTACCATTTTTTCTGCATCATTTACTTATTTATTTGCTTTTTATAAAACAAGTCTATAGACTTGTTCTAATTAGTTTACAAGGTTTGGTACTTAAGTTTTAAGATAAAAAGTTATATATAACTTTATATATCACTTGTTAGGTTAAAACTTAAGTACCAAACCTTGTACACTAATTAGAACCATTTTCCTTTCACACAAAGTCTGAAAAGGTGAATTTAGGAATTTCCTTAAAAGAAATTGCATGGGTTCCCCATCATAACAGTCATGTCAAGAAAAATACATTTAATCATTTTTTTGCCTTTTTTTCACTTACACAATAGAAGAAAGTTTCAACTCTCCCACTTGGATGAAATGTTAACATTTTGACCTTTAATGACTACTTCTGCCACTTAAGGGACATTTTTCTTTCACAAATTTTTGAAGTGGTTTGAGAGTCAACGCTATTTTAGTGTACCGGGGAAGTGTTAGAGACAGAGACTGGATGTTCTCACACTCTCTCCAGATATAACCCATCTCAATATGCACTTGAGAGTTGTTTAAGGCTTTCCATTCTCAAGTCATCTAATTAATGGGCCCTTGTAACTAAAGTATGATTAGCCTTCACAAGGGATACTCGATCCTTCAAGAAGCTAGAAAATCCTCAGACAATGACATGGTATGAAACAGCTCTTTGAAGCACTTGTGTACATAGCAGGCAATGTTAATAACCATCCGGCGAGCCGGTTTAATAATCAACGAAAGGTCAAATCAACAGTTACCATCCATCACAGCAGTTAAGGAGTCATTAGCAACTTCTATAAGTTCTGTAAAATTCTGGGAATTCTTCTCCCTATCCCATTAAACAACCCTTTATTTAAATGCTCTTGTATTCACCATGATGGCATCTATTTATTTAAGCCATTCAAGCGATGGTTTCGCCTTCATTTCCTGCCAGAATCGTGTGAAAGTCTCTCCGTACACTAAACAAGTAGCCTTCTGTTGAACCTGTTCATCAAGTTAACAGAGCCAACACAGAAGCATGAACACTACAATGACTACATCACTTAAAGCTACAGTAGATGTGTCTGCTATTTAATTTATTTATTTTTTCATTTCTTTTCTATCCATCTTTTCTTTTCTTTTTTTCCTTTCCTTTCATCAATGGTCAGAATATCCAAAATATCGCATATCACCCTGCTACCCATTGCACTTACTAGGTACAGGGTTATACAGCTGACTGCTTGTCTCTGACACACATTCATCCCACCTCCCCTCCCCCCCCCACCCCTCCAACCCACCTTAGGCTGCATATAATTCCATATCAAACTAAACATATTTCAATAATCAGTAATATCATAATTTGATAAGACACAGTATTTCAGCAGGGCGTACTTTTCCAACAATATGATGGCAGTTTGTGGGGTGACTCTGTCGTATTGTCTCTTCGGATTATTATAATCCGCCAGATAGGTCGACCAATCCCAATGGATGAACAAGTCCAGGAGTTGACGTAGTTCCACAAAGGTCATCTGTAGAGTACCGTCTTTGAATCCCGGAACTGGTTCCGAATTCACAAAGACTGAGAGAGAAGTAAAACAATAAGATTCGGTGGTTGACGAATTAGTCATGACTTCAGAATGTACAACAACATGAATGTAAAAACTCATCAACATGGGACATTACAGC
Organism: Apostichopus parvimensis; assembly: GCA_000934455.1. Lineage (NCBI taxonomy): Eukaryota > Metazoa > Echinodermata > Holothuroidea > Aspidochirotida > Stichopodidae > Apostichopus > Apostichopus parvimensis. Next base: position 15,103 of record JXUT01149518.1, on the reverse strand, counting down.
AGATTAGGGGGGGGGGGGTATTATTTAAAAGTACTGCAAAGGCAAATTACTCTTGATGCTGCCTATGGCACAGGGAATAATAGCAAGAATTTCAAGTAAAAAAGCTAGAATTCAGCTTATAAAATCGAGTTCAAACTTCCACAGTGAAGAGCTGTACAAATAAGATAAATTGCGAGTCCTTTCCCGGACAAACTGTTTTTTACGAGAGTGACATGGCCTACTTATATCGAAAGGAAGTCAACGGAAGGAGTTCGCAGTCGTTTGCAAATTTCACGGATATCGCATCTGCCCTCCAGTAACTGAATGAATCTATTCCTCAGATCAGCGGTGTGTGTGTCATATTAAGTCAAAAGCAGAGATTAGTTAAGATCTCTGTAGACGGTAGATAGATACAAATAAAGTACATTCGGATAGGGGAAGCCAACCCGTAACATTTCCACCGAATCGACATATTTATTCACAGAAGAAGTACAGTAGCAGGGTATTCAAAGTCAAGGAATGATGTTAAAGGTTCTTCACATCACATCGGATGTTTTTCTGAAGACTTCTCAGCCGTTCATTCCCACATATCTGCTGACTACCTCCCAGAAACTCTAGCTCAAACTCCTAGTTTTAATTGTGGCAGATTTTCCTTGTTTTTGAATCCTGTATAATTGGATAATTAATCTGTAATGTAAAAACTTTAAGCAATAAATTAGAGTAATTTTAATGTAATTTACAGTAGCAGCCATCTTGTTACTGTACTTGTGCTTTGAAAGAATTTAGCCATTGAACAACTGAAAGAAACAGATGCCAGTGCAATAATTTTCTTCTCTTTTTGTCATATATCAATGACATATAAAATAGTAATGTGCATTTTACTACAGCAAACCACTTCAATGACATATATTTAACAAGGAAGACAATAGTCACAATTGTTTTGTAAATTGGGTACTTTATAACAACAGACAGGGTTTTTCATTTGTTAAAAAGGGAAAGTTTTACAACATTGCAAATCTTAACCATTTGGGAGTTTCATATAAATATGTAATAGCATATTCACCAGCCTTGAAAGTCAACTATTTAAATAGGCTGGTAAAGCTTTCAGTTCTGACCTTATACAAACTCCTAGTGTTCTCTCCACCTACAGTAGAATGGCTGGTTCGTTTTTCACTAAAGTCTCTAGTGTATCCAGGGTTGGCCGAAGAGGGTTCAAGCTGTGGTTGGAGGGAGGGGGGGGGGAGACACAATCTTGAGGGGCACCGGGACATGTGACTTTGATTTGAGGGGCCAACCAAAATTTCCCAAACCAATTTTGGAAAAACAGATCCTATGTTCACTGGTACTACTGATCCCAGTACAGGAATGATTTTTCAACAAAAACAGCACTTCTTTTTCTTTTTTTTTATTTCTTAATAACAAAAAGGGGGGGGGGGCACTGTTTAATTACAAAACTGGGAAAGAGGGTAATTTTTATTACCAAAAGGGACTCTTCCATTTTATGAAATGGGGCACTTTTGAGGTTTCACACAAAACTTGGGGCAGGACACTTTGCCCGCTTCTCAACTCCCTGTCCAAATGTATAGCTTTCTCTATGTTGCATGAAAACAATACAGCTGCTTTATTGCTGCACAGTAGGTTAGTTTTGTTTAATTTGTTTCAATTTTGTTTATTTTGCTTTGTGTGGTTTCATTCAATTCACTTCGCGATATGATTCAATTGGAAAATGTAAAAACAAAAAGAAATATTAAAAAAATTAAGAACATCTAGAGCTGCATCAATTTGTTTCTTCACAAATATGTTGTTCCATCTTACAGTTTTTATTTCAATTCAGCTGAAATCGGTTCACTTTCATACCCCCCTGCTTGTGGGGGGTATGAAAGTCTATTTCTTATTTATTATAGTCTTCTATAGTCTTATTTCTCCGAAAATATCACACCACTTTGGTGCCTTTGTAAATAACCTATAAAGGTGTTCTGTGCATGAAAATATTGTTGAAAGATCCATACCAACACTTACGACAGAGTATTCACCAAACGGCAATTGCAGGATTTTCTCAGATTTTTGTACAAATCTTTGTTCTTGGAATTTAGCATACGGTTTGATCTCCTCGTGGTCGTATTATGTTGCACAAATAGTCTGAGAATTCACTTGACGAGGATATTCTTGCCATTACGATAGAGGTGATAAAACTTTCCTAAAGTTTCGGCTATCACGCAATAAGGTTTATTGCCTTCTATCTACCATGTTAATTGAGAAGACCGAGGTGTCGGACGTCTTCAGAGTGCTAGACATATCCAGGCTATTCAGACATTTTAAGAAAATTTTAAATTGATACAACTCATTTATGCTTTCTGGTTTACTAATGGAGGGTCAAATGTAAGGTTCGTGAAGAAAGTATCTGACATGGTGGGATGTATAAAAACTCTCTAGTGGAACCATTATTGTCAAACACAGACACTAAAGTAGGGTGTCAAATCTACACAGGTGTTACCAATTCGAGATTTTAAAAATGTAGTGAGCTTTGACACCGATTAATTACAACTTGGGCAAAAGAAACAACCCTCTCCTGTTTATTTTTATTCATCAACTGCCGTGCAATGAATCATCAAAAGAAATCAGCTCAAAAATTTCAACTTGAGGGAAGTTGAAAAAAATTTAGGTAGCATAAGGGAAAGTATATGTTGCACCACTAGGCCAAAAGAGTACTGCAGAAAAAGTTTGTTTGAAACTTCTGAAGTGCTTAATCTCATAAGAATGTGATATTAATTAGTCTAATGGCATACTTACATTGTTAACATCTGTTCATAATGGTACATGCATTTAAGGTTATATACATACCCTACACATGAAATGGTGCAGTGAACTAGTAATTCGTCCAGTGTGTTCATGACAATGTCAACTTTGACCTGAATCTTACAAACCAAGCAAAGTAGGAATGGCTTCAATATATCTTTTTCATAATGGAAGTGCTATAGGGCTAGGGCTAACTTTTGTTATTTCTTTTGAAAAAGTAGCCTTGAGCATGGGATGAAAAAACCAGTTATCTGCAAGTATTCAACATTAATATCAGCATAATGCAACTAACGTTTCTTTAACACAAATAAACTTTTGTTCACGAAACACTGCAGACCAGACCAGATTCAGCAGGAATCCAGTCATCTTCACAACCCCCATGTTTTTTTGTTTTTTTTTAGGGGGGGGAGGGGGTTGTATTTTAGTCAATGATTGGGCAGTGCACTGGTTATAGCTAGGTTATAGCTAGTGTAACCAAATTTGTCTGATGATCAATTTATTCCAAAATCTGACTGAATCATTACTTACAGTACTTAACATTAACATTTTTTTGTGTGGAAGGAGCATAATGATTTATGTTAGTTTGATCAACTGCAGTCAGTCTGTGATCAATACTTGATGTTTGCTTGATGTTAACCATTACAAGAGTCAAAAGCATCCCTCTTTTCTTTCCTCTTTCATTTTTCCTACTTTGATAATTAATAATAAAAAAAATAAAAAGGGAGACTGACAAAAGACTATTAAGATAATGGAGCTGTCATGTACCTTGCCCCATATGTGGTCGTAAGACACCCAACCAATGAGTCATGAGATAGTAAATGCAATAACTTAAAAGGAGTCGTTTACTTTGCTCCTTGGTAAAGTTACAACCGATTGGAACTCTACACTGTCATCCCAGCATCTGCAAATTCCAAATGCTTTGAAACTCTAACTACTGTACTGTATCTACTTGGGAATGTAACTTCCTTTTCATATATGTTGAAGTGATCTTGTTAATTCACTGCTTCAAATGATCTCCATTTAATTTTGCTGCATATGGTCAATAGTTCCTACCCTTCTGTTTTCTTTACCGTCTGAAAGTATCCCTTTATAATTTCTCAAAGATGTTATAAAGATATAATTGCTTACAATTTTGTTTCATAATTTCTATAATTTCTATTTCTAATTGAATCATTAAATTTTCTATCCGATCAACACATGTCAGTCTTTAATAAAGCATAAAGTATTTTGTTAGGTTAGGTTGCTCTTTTGTTCTAAGGGTAAGGAGAATGCTTGTCTCCGTAACCTAATGAACAGAAGTGGAAATTAACAGCAAAAATGACCTATCCCCATTCCCACAAAATTCCCTTCTATGCCTTTAGAATGATTGACAGTCCCAATTTGTGATCAATACCTTTGCAAGACTTACGGTTTCTCGTTTCTTTAACTTAATTTCTATTTTTACTTGGAGGGGAGGGGGGGGGGGGTTTTGGTACTGCATTCAAAATGTCTTTAAAATGTACTGTCAGGGTTCATTATGGGCACAAAACAAGGACTTTATTATACTTCTGCTGAAACACATTGCCCATTTGCTAACTATACACGAAAACAACACATTTGATCTATCATCCTTTCGGTCCACCCGTCAACCACCTCCACGCTCCGATGAACTGGCCGGTTACAAGTATACTCAGAAATCAAATAAAACCTCCTCCAAACACTTGAACCTAGACGGAAAAAGGTGCATACGCCTCGCGGAACTGCTCTAAAATGGGAGAGACAACCTCAAGATCAAACCCTCTCAACGATGCGACGACAATTGTAATTTTTGATGTCGAAGATTATAGCAAAATGCAAGGCCATTCTCGGTTCGGTATCCGATTACTTTTGACACTCTGAAAAATATGATTCTATTGCTCTTATCTAAGTAAGAAGATCCGAAGACAGAAGCCACGACTGGCGTTATATTTCACAACAGAATTCCTATCACCGTGCCCCGACACCCCTCGACTGATGACTCTTACCCACTTGTGGCAGATCAGGAAGACATTTAATGACAGCAGAAATGCTCTAAATTTAGAAATTAATATGAGCTGAGGTCTTCATGCCTCTTGATGTACAAAGAGAGCATTCATTTCATATCAAAGATATGTTCATTATTCCAAGATGATTCCAGTTCTGATTGATAGATTCAAAAGGAATTGAGAGACCATTGAGCCTGATATAATTTTCAAGAAAACTGTTTCTTGCTTGGATTCAACTATATTGAATAAATCATTGATAATAGACTTTTTGTGCCACCTAACTCACCAAAAAATTACCCCCCCTGCAGCCCAAATCCCTCCCTCCCCCTCCCCCTCCCCCTCCTACTCCTCACCCTTCTTTCTATGTCTCCTCTCTTTCTGTCTTAAAAGCCCGCCCTCTATTATACTTCATAATATATATAAATATATATAAACTTTTGGTCTAGGATTACTTGGAACTCTCCAATGATTAAGACTCACTCAAAATTTCCAGAATTTTTTTTAATTTGAAAAAAGTTGGTAATTTGCACATTTCAAAACTACGATAATACAAAGGAGCTACTGTACATAGACATCACTGGTCTCTTCAATTTACATCAGTGGTCTTTTCCCAGAGGAACAAAATGCGAAATTTAAGCCATATTTCAGTGGCCCTTCCAAAAATTAACACTACAATATAATGTGTTGACAGTAATTCCCGGTCTTCTTTCAAGTATCTTTGTCGTGAAAATATCTGTCCTTGGGAAACAAGTGTCCGTATTTGAATTTGATACTCTGTAATCATTTATGTATGCATGCATCTTTAAGCCTGACTCTTTAAGACTGAGCTAAACCCTAGTTTTTTGTTCTTATCTCACACGGAGAAAAAAAAATTCTTTCAAGTGTAAAAACTAAATCTCATCTCATTTTGTAAGATGGGGCAACTCAATTCATGTGTTATTACAAAACTTTTCACGACTAAAATGATTTGCATTGACCGATGATTTTAATGGTCGCCAGCATTGGCCCCAAATATGCTAGTAAGTGGAATAATGGTCACTCATATTCCCGACTTCAACAAGCATTTTTCCATACCCTTGACTTACGTTTCCCTCAATGAGATATTTAATTATTTTTATACGAAACATTTGATTAAGCGGAAATATTTTGGATAATCAGAATTACCAGGTACCATACTTTTGAAAACTTTCAGCATTTTTTTTTTTAGGATGCTGAAAAATTTGGGGCCAATCCTGATGACCTTAAGAAAAGAAGACTTGACTCACGTTCACATTGGATGACGTCCAGACTGAATTGTCTCAGGGCTCCCATGGAGATGAAACAGAGATTGTCATCGAGGAGAAAGGCCATCAGTGACGAGGCCAGATACTTACACGTCGACATACAGGCCGTGATGGCAACTTTTTGCTGGCAAAAAGAGATGGAAAATGTATGAAGTATTTAGACCACAAAAAGTTATATTTTCGTAATATTTTGTATATTTTGAATTGAACTGGAGCCAAAAATCTGAATAAAAGGAACGATAAAGTATATGAAAACAATAACAACCACAACAACAAATGGAACCATAAAAAAATATCAAAATGGCACCCAACAACAAGACCAAAACATGAACTTTAATGGATTGTTTAATGAATAATAAAAACATTATATCAAATTTTTGGGACACAAAACCCTCTCTGTAAGAATCATAGTATCATACTAATTATAGAAGGAATCATATTTTTTGTAGTTGAACTAGGTGCAAAATAGATTTCTCTGCTAGACTGAAGGAAACCCAACTAATTGTGAATATCACATGACTTCGTTTACATCACCAATTGCAATAAAAAATGCACTTTTAAAAATTTGTATAAATTTTCAGAGATTGTAGTTAAGTCCTTTCTATTTTCAAATCCTATTACTAATATATTAGCAGAATTCGATTCCTACGAAAAAGGTAACCATATTCCATCAAGACACTGTCTTCTTTACAGATAAACTCAACGAATAATTTCCGTATAGTTCTGCCTTATTTTGAGCATTGTATTAAATACTGTTTTCTCACCCAGTTCTGTTAAACACCTATGTGTATGTTTTCTATGTGTTTTGTTGTGTTCTTCTTTTCACTATATAAATTATAATTTTCTCGTTTTACTTTGTAAGGGACCAGACTCAAAAAGTTATCTTACTTCTGGACCCACTGCCTCATTGCTATTACCATGTATTAAGAAATGTACTTCATGGTGATTTAATGGCAGAAATAAACGAAACAAACCAAACAAATATTTTAGAGATTTAAAGATTAGGAGATGAGGTCATTCCATGACAATTAACTGGGTCTAAATATTCTGTAACATATGACCCATAACATTACATAACACATGAGAGATCAAACCAGAGTCCTGCCAAGAGCTCACAATCTCATCCTTGGACATTTTTAATCAAGAGAGACATCATAAAGGGAAGCCTTTAGGCAGAATTTCAGTCTTAAATATGTTATAGTCCCAAGAAGAAAAATAAAAAATCTGAATGCTATTAATCATTCTGGTATGCTCCTTTAAGGCTAAATGATATTAAAGTCTACTTTATCAGTTGCAGGCTTAAATATTAATTTTAAACCACTGTAGTAGAACCTCTAGAAACTCAACCAAAACATGTTCCATTTAACTTGGCATTAACAACAGAGCATCCTTGGACGACTTTCAAGCAGATTTGCCCTTTGATAAACCTTGTTCTACATTGCAAGCATGTCATTTGGGGCCATAAATGTCTTTGTTTTTCCCATTGAGTTTTGTGTTGCATCTGAGGAACTAACCTAATGGTCTCTGTGTATTAGACTACATAGTCCAGTCACTTTAACTGATGAATCTCAGCAGTTTAAAGGGTCATTTTCAATAAAGTACACATCGAACTGTGGCATTTGTATCTATCCTGCTGGATCACATCTTTTGTTTGTTTACTCACCGGTAAATTCGTAAATGCCTTGAAGCTTCCTTCCAGAAAACTGATAATATCTAGAATGTAATCACTTGCTTTGCCATTCGAATCCTCCATCGACCAATCGTAAGAGCTCAATTCAAGGAATTCGTTAACCTGTAGAAAATCAAAACAGAAAAGTCAGCAATTAATTCAATGGCTGGTAATATTGATTGTATGTTTAGTACATCTGCTGTGACACAGATTAGCCAATCATGACTGGCATGATAGATGAGTGCAGCTATTTCCCTGGGCAGATCCAATCAGGAGGCTCAAGAGACACTAACCCCTCCCCACCCCCTACCCCCTCCCCACCCCTAATATTAAGGAGATACAAAGTAATGACATTGACTAATTGATCAAATATCTAAGATTCCTTTTCCATGGTCATAGAATCTAATCATTTCTTACAAAATCCTCTAACGATCAAAATTGCCTGTTTCAAGAAAAATTAAATTTGCTGTTATTTGTCTGGCACTGATATATGGAAACCACATCCTGGCAGGCTTGTTTAAATAAATGTGAATAAATTAAATAAATGTGAAAATATGATGTTTTACCATTTGGTTAAGTTTTATGAATTTATATCTGGTAACAGTGTAATGACTGACACCATTATGGCAGATGATTTGAAAATGTCTCTGTTTTATCTTTATAACATCCTAGAAATTATTTATTCGTTACAGCGGGAAAAAATTAATCATTTATAGGACAAAGAAGTAATATCCTTAAAACAAATTTGGATGAAGATTTGCATCCACTGTACAATTTGTAAGTTTATAAGACAAATAGACGACAAGATGATGAGACTTATTCAAGAACATGTGTCATGATGACATCACAAGCCACCTTCTGTGATCCACTTTCTGGGAGTATGAGAGATGTTATCTGGCCAAAATATAAGCCAATGACAAACAACCATATCTTTATTTAAGGAGCAACATATTACAATGAATTCTTCACTCGGCAATGTGGAATTATTTCTGCTTTCAATGTATTAATGACTGTTCCATTGCTGGTCTCTGCAGTACTCCTACAACAGAGATATACTGTATAGAGTAACTTCGCCCATTGATTTATGTTACCACCAGTGCACATACACATGTGTGGAAGTAACACAGCTCTGCTGTTCATCATTTTCCATCCAAGCAAGCCATGGAACTGCAAACTATTGTTAGCATTTCTCCGTCCCAGCAAAAGAAACAAGCCATAAAGACCAGACGCTTGAAAAATGAGGATTTCTTGACATTTTCTGTATTGATATTAACTTTAACCTGAAACTTGAGTTGTTTCATGCAAGAGGTGTTTACCTTGTGGTCAAGTCTGTTGTAGATCTCTTCAGCGGCCTCACTGCCGGCATCTCGGAATATTCCAGCACCTTGCAACCTTGCGGCATGGATGTTGTCACCCTGCGTCCTACAAGAAGAGAACCGGTCAATGTTTCAGATTACACTCAAGCCCTCTGAGAGAGAGTTTTCAGTGAAGATGCTTCAGAATCTTGTACAAACATGTGAGATGCTAACAGTGTTAACCGATCTCGTAGTGAGTCCGTACTCAAACTCATATTGTTGTTGCATAGTTACATGTACTCGGCCTTGTGGATTTGTACTTAATACTTATATGTTTGGTGTGTAGTATAGGAACTAGTGCATACTAGTGCTTAGAGCACTGTACTAATACTCATACCGAGGGGAATATTAAGTTGTACTCATGCTGTTGTACTAAAAGTCTGGCTTTAACCCTAAATATGTTCCAAAGACCCAATCATAACCATTTAAATCATAAAGTATGATGATTACTTAATAAAACACATTTCTGTGTTTAACATTTTTTTTCCCCACCGCTTTTAACTTTAAGAGGATCTCTTAACTAGCTTTCCATTGGAATTAACTATGAAAGCTATGACTAACACAGCTAAGTAGCTGCTTAGCATTGTAAAGCAAGCGCCTTCAAGGTGGTGTTCACACTCCCCAGCACATAAAGACTACTTTCAACAACAAAAAAGTTTCTTTCTTTCTGTCTTTCTTTCTAAACATTAATATGTTTTTCATTTAGCTTTTCTGTACACCAAAAATAAGTGAAAGCTGATGTGCTGCAGTCCTTGGCATTCTGGAAACCAATCTAAAAAACATTTAGAAAAGTATGGCCATTAGCTAAACCTCTGAAGTTGAAAAAATGACATTTTTTGACAATCGAATGATGCACTGCAGATTAAAATGAGCGGATTTGATCTGTGTGTCTGTTTGGACCTAACTGGTTGATATGATCAACTCAATAGAGGGAGTACATGAAATCTTCAGTTTAAAGTATTTCAAGTTGCTAACGGGGAACTCTCCAGCATTTTAACAGAGGGCGCTGTTCTATCTGTCCAAATGTGCATGATCTGTACTGTTTAACGATCTCTGAATTGAAGTAACAACGATCGCTTGAAAGCCATCACCAGGAATGCAAACACGCCTGATAGACTCGCATAATCAGGCACTGGGCAATCGACAAGTTCATTGTTACACTGTACAGTGTTGCCCGAATGCTTTGGAAATCACAAGCAAATTTATGTGCTTAAAGGCATTGAAGACTCGCCCCAAACCGCGTGCGGTCATCTGAAAAAGTTAACTTTCTGTTGCTTGCAAGTGACGTTTTGTTCGTATCGCTACAAAATGCAGACAGTAATGAAACATGATACCTTAATTGTTATCTTCAGCTGGACCTGAGATTTCCATCGCTGTATCGTGTGTACACTGTGCTGTGGGTATTGACCGCAGCTGTATGTACTGACTGTACACTTGTGTCTAATTACCGCAGGTAGCAAGCTGTGTGCGTATTTTCTGGGATCGATGGTGGTGTCTAACACTTCTGTTACACCTCATTCAAAACTAGGTCAGATTACCGGCATTAGACGTTTCTTTTTGCGCGAGTCTTCACACCCTTTAAGTTGACTACTTCTTGTATTTATTTTAAAAAATATTGTAAATTAACTGCAGAGCAAACTAAAAAGGTAAGTATCCATGGCAACAACACACAAACATGCAAAACCCCAAGATAATGACTCACCCTGTGATATTTGAAATAAACTCTTCAAGATAGATACATGCCTCCTCCAACTGAGTAGTGTTAACAATAACTTGAACAAGCTGGGGACAGAATGCAAGAAAGATGAAGATTTGTTACCGTTTTGTTTGAATATGTGACAAAAACACTGAGCATTTACCACGTGTACATCGAGATTAATCATTGCAAGGTTTAACCTGATTCAATTGTACTTAGATGGATATCCTGTTGGCTGAAACTGATTCGTTAAATAAAGTTGCTGAAAATTGTCTGCTTTTTACGTCAAAACCACATCCTCATTGCATTTTGTCTGGTAAAGATATGAATCTTTGAAATTGGTGATATTTCTGTGAATGCATCTGTAAACAGCATACAAATAATGACATCATCATGGTAATGGAGCTACCAGAAGTCTTTTACATACCTGTATATTAAACAACTAACTTTTCCATTGAGGAAACTAATATTCTTACAGAAGATTTGCCTAAGTTGCAATGTGATGAAATACTTAATGATAAGAACATGATAAAGTTAGGCAACCCTTATCATATCATATTTTCATATCATGTTTTTTATATTATCGTATCATATTTCAAGGCCAAATCAACAACAACAACAACAACAGTATTATACATAGGAAAGCTAAATGAAGAAAATTTGTTGTGATTACATCGTATACCACCTCCTGAACGGTACATCCCTCGGTAAGGAAGTGTTAATCTGGTGACGATAGTATCCACAAAAAACAACTATGCCAAGAAAACATACTAAACTTTTAATCATGCACACGACAATGTGGCAATTTAATTTTTCATTTTCCTATCCACCTTAAACAAGAAATTGAAGACAGCTGATTCTTTTCATAGATCAATATCAGAAAGCTGTTATTGAACAAAGAACTCATAAAAGTTATAAAAATGAAATTATTTATAAGTCCTCGCATGTGTTTTCTTTCTATTCTTGAATTTTTGATTTTGATACATTTAAATAAGGAGACAATATCAAAATATTTCCTACCTTCCTTGAAGTAGTTTCACCATCTCTCATTCTCATCATGACAATAAGTCACATGTTTCTCTTTTATTGATTAATATTCAACACAGACTATGATTTGTTTAATATTCGACGTAAACAAAATAAAAAAGCTCTACATATTGTTGTTATGCGTCTAAAATATGACCAGTGATGTGCACATGATTTAAACAGGTGGGGAGAGTGGGGGGCAGATTCCAAATTTGTCTGACTGATTTAGGTAGGGGATATGAACATTTATAGATGGGCTGTAGGTGGATCAAACATTTTCAAACTGAGAGGTGTGAGTGTGGGGTGACCGAATGCAAGTCTTATGTAGGGGGAGCAAGGGGGTCATCTCCCAGAACAAAACTTCAAAGTTGTAACATCAAATGGTGGAATCTGAGGCACATTTTGACAATAAATATTAAGGCCTACATGCAAGGATGTGCTAATAGATACTTTTGAACTTTTGAACAAATCTCCAACTGAAAGTTTGACCCCATGACTGGTAAAGGTGGGTGGGAGAGGTCATGGTATCCCTTCCCCCCCCTCCCCCTTTTGCACATGCCACTGTAATAAAGTATGGTCTGATACACTTCATAAAGCAGTTGGTTGCACTTTATTACTTAACTTAAACTATCCTACCACAGTTTCCACATGAGCAGCTCAATCTATACTCAAATCTTGATTCCCATGCTTCCGTAAAGGGAATTTCATGAATAGGTTGTGACTCTTTCCATGACAATCTGGAAATTGTGAGGTGCATTTTCCTGGCGTGTTGATCTGTAATGATTCTCATATCTGTCATAATAAAGCCGACACATTCATTTTACACATACACAGACACGCATGTTTGTATTACATTCATACCGAGGACCCCATCGTATTTTCCATTGTTCAAATCCACGTACCCTAACCTTTATAATACCCCATACAATAGAATTCTTCCGAGGACGTGGTGATTCTTTAGAAATCACAACCGAGGACCTGGAATTCTTTTGTTCAAGTCCTCGGTCAGAATACAAAACAAACGCATACACACAGACACCCACTTCCCTTTGGGAAAAGCATAACTTGTGTCTATATGGTAACTAACAAGTGGGTCTCCTCTGAAATCTTTGCGTGTCTAGAGGATGAGAGGCACTGAGGAGCAACCAACTGCTTTAATGGCGATATATATCGTGCCTCCATTACCAAAGATAAATCGAAACATAAAATGTTAAGACAAAAGCATAAAACTATCAAACTAATTATCAGCGAGTTATCTTAAAGTGATATTGGAAACAAAAATAAAAACACAATAAATCATCGATTAGACAGCATGTCAGAGTAAAGTTGGTTATGAAACTTTCCGATAAATTCTAGTTAAATGTGGAGCATTTTCTATTGCTTCACATTGTGGTCTCACTAATTAATTAATTCATTAATTAATTAATTATGTAGGAACAGTGTGATCTTCCATCTTAATGGATTTTCCTTCCGGACAATAATATTATTGACTCATAGCACGCCACATGCATCAACAACTGCAAGAAAATGTGATTAAAAGCAGGATTTGGGGTTTCAATTTCATTGGCTTCCCCCTCAATCCATCCCATCAACCCCCCCCCCCCCCCCTCCTCGCACCATTTTCAATCACCAATCCAGCCAATCTGGATGAATTACAAATATCTGCAGAAGAATTCAGGCCTAAATTGAATATTAATGAGCATGGACTTTGTAGCAACTTTGATCACTTTGCTATGCACTATTTTGAGTTGCATGACCATCTCTGCTTTGTTGGAATTTGCTTGTAACGTAACTTTCCACTAACTTATGTCACGTAATTCACAGCAGGTTGTTTCCTATATAGTACTATCAGCAGTCAAACTGTTGCTAGTGTTGAAATAATTGTAACACATCAGTTACATTACTAAACTTTTACTCATTCCACAACAGCACTGCACATATTTACATGCAAGTGTTCCGAGGTTATCGAGTCGATTTCTCACTATTTCTTTCAAATCTCACTTCCATTGTTTGGCACATCACTTACAAACCTGCTTAACTTTCTTTCTCTTACAAGAAAATCACACACAAATTTGCTTTAAAAGAATTGGGAAAATCCTGAAAATTTTATTATTTGTTTAAACAAGAAATTTGGAGGGGAAGGGGAGGGGGAGCTTGCATGTTGTTAAATTCAGCAATTACTCTTACCATGCCAATTCTTAACATTGTTAAAATTTATGGATTTCGGATACTTGAAGAAATAGAAGTAAAGTTACTAAATGTATCCAAGTCATCTTGAACATACACAAATTGATTTAGCCAACTAAATTAATCTTGCCTGGATTTAAATTATTTTGATTTTCCAGGGTTTTAATTTTGATGAACTCTATTACTGGAATAATGAAGATTTTCTTGCTTTATTCTGGTCAATGCTGTGTGTGTGCCTCATGAAGTCGTTTTGAGACCCTACATTGTGCATTAATAATGCTCTTGAAAAAAGCATCCACTAGAAGCTGTGTTCGTGCCAGATGTATTTATATTTGCTCTTGTTGAATCTAGAAACCCCCTTAGGGGGTTATCTGAGTTTGATCACCTGAGATGACTTTATTAATGAAACTCCTGAGGTATGGTCGATCAACACATCAAAACCCAGTAGACTATTTTTAACCAACTGTATCCATAATAGGGCTAACAAGAAGCAGCGAACACAGCAACATTTTTTTTTAATTAAAATATTCAAAATTAAACAAAAGAAAAATAAATAAAGAACTAAAAATTCAAGGTTGCAAAAACAATTGTTACAAATTATAGATAAACAGGGGTAATGTTTCAAATTATATTTTCATGGCAGCAAAAACAGAATAGTTGCATGATATTGTTTTATTTTTTATTGTTTATTCAGATGGGGAGGGGGTAGTCAGTAGAGCAAAAAACTTACCACCTGTAAGAAATAAACAAATTTTGTTGTATTTATTGCCAAAAACACAACAACGAAATTAATATCTGTAACAAAGACATAATTCAAAAACAATTCGACTCTCACAGCAAAGTGATCTAAATGAAGTACCTAGGTATAAATTATTTTATTCCGCATTAACAAAATTAAAAAAAAAAATGATTTTAATGCTAATTTCCACTTCACTTTACAAATGAAAAAAATTCAAATAAAAACTGTCCTGCACTATGTGTTCAAAGCATATTCAGATGAGTAGCTGCGGTCTTGCTCAACAAAGAAAAATGTGATATGACAGGACATCTCAAAATGGAACAAGTTTTGATTGATGGAATGGAATGGAATGCAATGCAATGCAATGGAA
>JXUT01149508.1:0-15762 GCA_000934455.1 Apostichopus parvimensis | reverse complement strand
CCCACCGGCACCCCTAACCCCCGTCCTTAAAGTGAACTGAAAGAAAGCATTGATATTTAGGACTTTATATGTATATGAATGCTGATAAACTTAAAAGTCTTGACTATTGCTTCAATTATAAACTAGAAATGTCGTCCTAAAAGTGGTCAGGCTTTGCTCAAATGATTATTCCTCTCTCAATGTATTCTTGTTATAGAAACATTTTATGGTCTAACGTTAGTCTCTTCGGTAGCTGAGCAAATAGTTGCTGGTTGAACCTTTCGGAAAGTACTTTATGAAACGTTTAAGGTTAATGTTGGCAAATAACTAAATACACCATGTTAACTGGAGGAACATGTTATAGGTAAATGCAAATGTTTCTGTGATATATTTCAGATATGTACATCATTAGGTTGGCATGGTGACGGAGGGCGCTATGACGTGTTACCCTTGATCATACAAGCCGCCGGAGGTGAACCAGAATTATTCGAGCTACCGAAGGAACTTGTAATGGAAGTGAACTTGTGTCATGCCGAGTAAGTGAACACGTATTGTTTTTAACGATTATTTGTGAAGAAAGCAGGTTCATGATTGTCAATAAGGTCAGAGGCATCTCGAATATTTAGATACGCCACGTTATGTACGAAAATAATGTTACGGTTGATCATGTATAATACGTTATAAATGCTTTGACATGTTGTGTCTCTGCAATTGTTATTTTGACATTTTCCTACACTCATCATACAGACAGGTAAGTTGGTCCTCAACCACGTTTACAACTAGACGGGATTGCCTTAATATCGAGAACTACATTTTATAACAGATATTAAGATTTAAATTTTGCATTCACTGATATTTTGGTTCCAAGAACGATAGTTAGATATTATTAGAATTTATAATTCACAATTGGCTTTTGTATTCACGTTTGCGCAAGGTCCTTGCGCAAGGCGTACCTGTATACTTTGTATATATATAGTGTTCAAGTTTCATAAAAAAAAATCTACCAGTATATTGTCCATTCTGTTGAGGTTACTTTGAGGTGATATGGTAGTGTCCCCCCCCCCACCCATCAAGTTCGCAAAGTCACTTACCACTCTACTTTGAAGTTTATCCCCCCCCCCCCCCCCGCAACTTGAACCCTCTTCCGCCTGAGCTAAAGTTTCAACTGCAGTCAATAATTTCAAAGCTTGTTTGCTGTCTTCCAGTCAATTTTATTTTTGATTCAATAATTTCAGATATGACAGCTTCGAAGACCTTGATTTGAAATGTTACGTCATCCCATCGGTAGCCAATCAGGGATTAGAAATTGGTGGTTTGGTCTTTCCAGCTTGTCCAATGAACGAAATATACACCGACTCTCAAATCTGCAGTCTATCGTACCTCAGAGACCCCCCTCTTATCAAGGTGACTGCATTAGTCCCGTAGCCAATATCGCCCATGAAGCTATCCAACATGCCCAATTTGGGGTCACATCAGCTAATTACGAGGTTATGTGTTTAAGTAGTCTATAAGGCTCTGTGTGAACTAGTTTAGTAACTGTTGACTATACGCCTAAGTAAAATTGATTTCAGTTTAATTATAAATTTCATGCAAGTGTTTGACAGTTCGTTTCAGGACAGCTGCTGTTATATGTATTTTACTGAATTACGAAAGTTTCAGAAAGAAATTTAGAATGCGAAACAAATTCAGAGAATTAAAAAGAAGAACAAACGTTTCTAAACACGACTGGCTGTGAATTGAATTATCAAAGCAGTTTCTATAGTGTATATTCATACATGCTTTGATTGTTATCAACATGAAAAACCAGCAGCAAAACTAAAGTGGATTGAAAACGTAATATAACCCAAAAACGTCAAATTTGAAACAAGAAGAAACGTTGCTAGGTCACAGACTGGTATCAATGTTTTATATACCACAGTCAGACACTGGGTACATTGTTATAGTAAGGTAAAATGTAGATTAATTGAACTAACTCATGGGCTTCGGATGAAATAACATTGACCTGTATCCTAACCAAAGCACAGGAACGTTTATAGAATTATATATTTCTCTCTCCCTACAGGAGATGGCCAGTCGTTTTAATATCGATAACGAGGGCGATGTTCTTTGGACGGAAAGAACGTACATGGAGCTTAACGTTGCAGTACTTCATAGCTTCAAGGTATCGACTCCGTGACCCACCAATGAATATTCAATGAATGAAGCTCGTTATTATGCAAATAAGTACTTTATTTTAAAGTGAAGAAAGTATATCAGTTATTTCTAAATTGCAACTTTCTTTAACATATCAATATTTCATTATGATAAATTCATCTTGCTAAGATATCTTCAATAGTTCTAATCGTTACTATATATAGGAATGAGTCATGGCAGTTGTGAAAGATGGCGGGGGCTACAGCTTCGGATTAAGATTATCATTTTCATAATATACTACGTAAAGATGACTGCAAAAACGGGGGCCTGGTAAAATAATCTTTTTTCCTTAACTTCTTCTCCTCTTTTGTGTGTGTGTATGTTAAACCTACATCTGTAGCGATGTCAAAATATCAGCAATAATAGGGATTTTAACACAGGAATAGACGTGTTTTTCTTTTCAATTCGAATTCTGTTTATTTCTGCTAAAAGTGAGTATTCAAATTTCTCTCTTTCAAACTTTTTTTCTTTCTTCCTTTCTTTCTTTCATTATTTTAAGAAACAATGTGTATCTATTATCGACCACCACACCGCCCTGGATGAATTTGATCAATTCTTTGAGGATGAGCATCTATTGCGGGGAGGATGTCCGACTGATGTAAAAGCTGTTAGAAGTATGACGTCAGCCTACGGTAGAGAATTTGATCAACATACACTTTGTTATCTTTTAAAGCCAGCTTTCTTCGAACAGGTAAATATGTATAATTATAATTATGGGATTAAAAATTGTGTTTCTTTCCTCGATTTATTTGGGACCTACTTCGTCTCTCCATGCGGGGCTCTCCGGATAATAACCTTAGCCCTTGCCGCGATAGATCGTGTCAATTATATCCACAGAATCTTTATGGTTTGGCCGCAAAGTATTTTACATAGCATTCGTCGATCGTGTATGGGACTGAAAGTTTAAACACCTTTTGATTTTTGGTGTTTGTTTTTTATATATATTAAGCGACGTAAGGAACATAATAATACAGTCTTTTAGCTTGACTTAAAAAAATTCTTTCTTTACTATTTGATGAAGAGTAGAAGGAATTTATTTGAAACTCTCAGACGTGTTCATTGCATATCATAATCAATAATAATAATAAAAATCAGTATAGTTATTTTTACGACGCTCAAGCGACCACACAAATGTAGGAGAAGCCCGCAAGTGCTTATGGATTACAACTGACACGTCGGGTGGCTTCCAATTCAACATTTTAACTCAAATTTGGAATCTTTCAATTTAGAAAGCCATTTCAGATGGGAAATCTTAGATTGCTCGTGGATGAAAAAACCCACCTTTCTATAACCCGGCCGGGGATCGAACCCCGAACCCCGAACCTCCCGATTAATAAGCCTCCTTACTTCAAATGTCACCGCCTTTACTCGCTCGGTCATATCACCGGTATAATGATTAGTACATGATTGATACTGACATGAAACTAATGTCCGGGCGACGCATTTATCAGAATCGAAAGAAACCAGTAACGATGCCTAGGCTATGCCAAGAGAAAAATAGTTAAATCATTTTTTCACTTCTGTTTAGATCGATCCATGGAAAACTGCGCAACCGCAGCAAAAAGCACGGAGAGTCCTGCAAACTCCTCGAAAATCTGAGGTGAGACCTCTTCCTAGTCTCAAAGAGGATACGTTATTAGTAAAGGAGGAAACGATTGTCCCGCAAAAGATTGAAAAAGAACTCGCGAAGCCCAAGATTCCCGCGTCGAAACAGACCAAATTGACAAAGCCACCACCACGTGATCCACCTAAACCAATGAAATCACAGACACGACCTTCGACGGCGTCGGGATATTCCAAACAAACACCGCAGTAAGTGAACCACTTATTTTATTTATTTATTTTTTTTGCAAAGGAAAAACAATATGAAATGAAACAGTGCCGTTATGAAATATAAATATTGTTATAACCTCCGATTAGAACATTGCAATACATAACAATGGATAGATGATCAAACTTATTAGTTTCACATCTCAAATTTGCATCTCATGCATATTCATTTCAATCACAGGCCGCTGCCTCTGCCTATGCCAAAGTCTACGTCACAGATGTCTTCCAAGAGCGTAAAAGCTACAATACTCTTTGCAACCCAAACTGGCAACGCTCAAAGATTTGCTGCTAAGACTTTTGACCTACTAAGTAGAGCAATCAACACACGAGTAAGTGATTTGGTTAAACAGGTTTGCCGACAACGCCCTCTATTTCTCACGATGCACAATGAACTCGTATCCTATATTAAATTCAATTCAATGAAAACACGTTGAAAAATGTTCGCACATTTTCGTACAAGTTGGGGATGATAAATATTGCAATTATGTGAGCCTTTCACTGCCTGATTCATGACGTACGGGAACTATAATTCAGGTGTAAACTCATATAATTCCAATCAAGAATGAAGCACTGTGGTACAGATCACTTTCTTTGCTTGGGTAGCTGTAAAGCTGCAACCAGCCAACCGTGTGGTACGGATACAATCGGTTAAACCAGTGTGATATTGCAACGGGCAAGAACCCACAAAATGTTAACTTATCAAGTTAAAGTTAGACTATTTACCGGCACTAGTCAATTCGAGGCCGATATCGCATTTCCCTGTCAACATTTTACCCCCCGGATTGGGCATAACATGTCATTTAATATATAAAGATCCTGATTGGTCAACCTGGTATGACGTTATTATTCTATTGTTAAGATGATTCGGATGGACGAGTATGACGTAACAGATCTTTCTGACGAAGATCTCCTTATCGTCATCACCAGCACCGCCCATAACTCACAGCCACCGCCAAACGGAGAGGTAAGTCACGTGATTACAGTACATTGGTGGCTCCATGTGCAAACGGGTTTCTTTTATGTGTTGAAGGAAAGTTCTCATGTGAACCATCTTGTAAATTAATGGAACTACTTTTAATTACTTTCAGTGCATCAGTATCAACATAACACATCACGTATAGTGTTGTTTATGATAGTGTTGTTTATTCTCAATTAAACTGAACTCCTCAGTCAGTCTATACTGTTGCAACCACAAGGAGACAACTTCTAATATGATTTATCCTATCTACAGAGATTTTGCAGTGAGCTGTTCGAATTAGCCAGAAATAATAATATCAGGTGAGATCTCTTTTTCGTAACCATCTTCACATGATGGGCACTTACATTCACTTACAAATAATGTGTTATTATAAAGTGTATACGTTTGCACTATCATGATGTGTGATATGTTGACAGTGTCTTACTTTAATTTTGTACACTATCGTAGTCATCGGCTATTCTGAATGAAGTGTATAACCATAATTGAATGGTTTATAGTTAATATTTGAACATAATAAAATTGTCAACAGCTCTGTAGATAATGCTTTTTCTTTAAAAAAAATTCCCACTTATTCAGGGTTCCTGACTCTATTTGCTGCGAACGATTCTCTTCCATGAGCAGGAACGTATTTAAGGAGAAATCTATCTCGCGGGAAGGAATGCTACAAGATACTAGGTAAGATCAAGATGGAAGATGACAACATTAGGCTGTGGCTCACCCTGTCTGAAATATAACAGAAATTGGCATACACTAGGGTATAGGAATATAAACAAAATAAATAACTGAAACTATGTCAATTGAATTGAGATGTTATAGATTACAGAAAGGGTCCTATCGAACTAGAAACTTGCATGGTTGTATAGAAGAGTATACGAGCCATTGCTTTGACTCTACAAAATTAAACAGTGCCAGGTTAAAGCTGGAGCATCAAATCTAATACTGGTTGAACTTACAACGCTATATAATAGACACTGTATAGTTTTAAACGTTTATTCACAGATGATAACGTGTCTGGATGTTTTCATGTTACAGCTTTGCAGTGTTTGGACTTGGTTCAAGCGTTTACCCTCATCTTTGTCCTTTCGCATGGGCTATGGACAACATCTTAGACAGGCTAGGCGGGAATCGTCTAACGGAGTGCGGTGAAGGCGACGACGTGGGTAACCTACAGTGTGACTTTGAAAAGTGGCTTTCAACAACACTACAGGTAGCATACACTTACAATAACGACTACGTTGTTCGCGCACAACTTTCGTTAAGTCGGAAAATGTTAATTCAAGTCTTTATTGAGCGTGGTTTTCGCGGCGAACAGCCGCATTCGATCTACATGTGCGTTTAACTCCCGACTGAAATTACGTTTGCGCGCACTTATATGGTTTCACTTTTACTGTACGTTCCTTCATTCCAACCAGTGATGCAATATAGGCACGACAAATGCGTGAGTCGCAATCTTACCGATCATAATGAATTTCAACACTCATTGGATCTCTAGCCGGTACGCATTCAATGTTTGCGTCTGCGCGCGCTATCTCATTATGTCGTCGTGACTCGTGTGTTGGATACATAATGTTTACAACGACAAACAGTCGAGTAATCAGAAAGTGTTATAACTTTTACGTATTCAAACGTGTGTTGAATAATCTCTCACTAATCTTACATTTTGCGAAGCAACATGCTCTCTACTGTGTCAATACCCTTCAAGAAATGGTTTTTGGAGGTTTTTGCCTCTCGGACGAAAGAATCAAGAGAAGTCTCGAGTAAAGAACAAGAAATTCTGGAGCCTAAAGAAGACAAGGTTAGCCTTCTTAACTATAACACATTAGTTATGATATATGTATATATATCGATATAGACAAACATACATACATACACACATATTCTTAGAAAAGAGCAGAGAAATAAGGCTATGACTCATAATTGACAAATAAAGAGTATATTTTAGAAAATATATTGGAATTTTCGGTCCCCCTGGGACCTTCGTCAGCAATAATTGGCAGTGGAATGAAAAGTACAAACTGTAACACAAAGAAAGTATGACGCTAGATAAGTGCATTTATAAGTGGCATATATTTACATAGCCTAAGTTGTCATTACATACATTGCAAATGTATAGAAGACAGAAAATATGCACTAGCATCATAGTAAGCCTAGGAAATTTATTATTAAAATTAACTGCATTTTTGCATTTCAGAACGGTCGTTCTTTGGCTGTGACTTATTGCTACAAGAAGGCAAAGTCTCAAACTAAACAGTCTTCGAAGAACCTTCTGAAAGATTTTGGCAAAGCCTCTACCACTCGTTGGGTCAACTTGGAACCGGGCTATGAAGAACAGCCATCTTATATCCTACGATTCAAACGGAGGAGTTTCACTGGTGGAAACTATCGTCTGTTTCTAAAATACCAGATAGAACCTAAACTTGAGAAGCTAAAGAGGCCATCTAACAGTCTGTATAATGCACGAACTGATAATGATGATACCTTTAAGCAGGATAAGCTATCCCGAGCAGGAAAAAAGTCATCAATTCGCTTGCAAGTACGAGATCCCAAGACTAAAGAAATGGGGTTTGCCCACGTGGATCTAAAAATACTTGCCAGATACAATATGACCGTCGATGACTTAAAAATGTCACTGGACTATTTTTATAATTCCCGCTTATTATCTCAAGAACGGAAACGCGGACGGAATGAAGATGATGATAATGATGATGGTGACGTCACCCTTAACAAACGATCACGAAATCACTGACTATCTTCTTATTATTAATGATTTTTTTTATATGTTTCATGGAAACAATTTATTTATGCAACTTGCATGGTGATATTTCCATAACCGATTTTTTTTCGGTAAATTATATTTTTATTATAAATATTAACCTTGTGCTTAAATTAAGATATATTTTGGCTCAAAGAAAATAAATTTAAATGCCTAATAAAACTTTAAGCCATTCTCTTGTGTCTTCCTTGTGTCAGTTTGTTGTAATAATAAATCATATTGTTGGAAGTTTCGCCGTCGCCGGAAACATGGGTCGATGGAGGAGGTGTGAGAGGTTTGGGGAGGGAGAACCGAGGTTCGCCATATTTGTTGACAATTTGCACTATGTTACGTTACATTTCTCTTGCTTCTTGTTTAAATGCTATATGGTGTGGTGAGGTGGGGGTCGTGAGGAGGTTAGCGGTACATTACCTGACGTCACACCTATCGGATAACCGAGCACAATGATAGAAGAAGGATAACCGACAATTCTGAATTACAACAAAGGACATTAACGTAACTTTCAGATGAGTGATTTCGGCACGTAAATGAAGTTTCTTTTTAACTTGCCATTTAACTTTAAAATTGGTGTATGTCGTAGCCAAAATTGGTTCAAGATCGAAAAAGTCCATACATGTCTATCTAAAAGTTTCTTCGTTTGAACTTTCTTAGCTTGATCGGATTACACCTTGAACCTTCTTGTACCTCTTAAAAGAGGAAAAAAGAACAAATGTATCATATATTTGGACCACTCCTAAGGATTTTCAACAACTTTTCTTTTTCTCGGTTTCATAATAAATCTTTCCATATTTTCTTTTGAATATTATTTTGACTTCTTCAGACAATTTCAAAGAAGTATGAGCTTGTTAACAAGATCGGTTCACCCGTTAGTTTCTCAAAGAACCAGATAGCGGCTGCTGGCCAGGATTGGGGGTCATCGCACTTTCGCATTTATACTGAATCAAAAGGAAAAGAGGGCGCTGAGCTATGTGAAGGCCTTTCTAAGTTGCATGGAAACGACGTACGGCCTTTCCTCTTGATTGCGAGGAAGAGTTTGTTAGCTCCGGATACAGGGTGAGTTGTAAACACGCATGCGCATATTCCACAAAAGCAGAAATATATATATTTAATGATTAATGCTTTAATATTTTGTCAATTCAAAGGACTTTTTCTAACGTGCAAATTTGTTAATCCCCTTTGATGACGTCACTTTCGTATTCACAAATACAAGAACAATATAAGAACATGTAACTGAATACATGAAAGAAAGTCCACATATTGCTTTCCTATCCAGAGCAGGACGTCCACGTAAAATAAATTGTTACGTAGTGTTTAGTCATCTCTTTAGCAACCACTTCACTGTTATTGACATTTTCATCATTTCCCCCCCCAGTCGTTCCTGTTTTCTACTGCGCATGGCCTGTCAGAAGGACCAAGAACTGCATTACCAACCCGGTGACGTGATAAGCCTTTTCCCTGCGAATAACAGTTCTCAGGTGGATCGTATTCTGCGCAGACTCGACTACCACAAGTCCCCGGATGCAGTCTTTAAACTAGAAAAGTTAGTCCAAAAGGACACGAGATTAGGTAACATGCTTTCGTTGAATACGTTTAATTGCAGGGATTGACTCGACTTCAAGAAATAAACTAGAAGACACACACTTTGAACATGTTCTGTATTGTACTGAACTTTTGCAAATTGTGTGAAATGTGAATAAAACAGTTCGGTTATAATAATAAAAAAGGACATTATACTTATAGACGCCGACAGCATATGTTTCTCTATTGTTTAATTTTGCCGGGTCTAGAAAAATGAAAAGAGGTTATTTTCAACAAAAAAAGTATTTAATTAAAACATGCAAACAACAAGACCTCTGATGTAAATTGAAAAACACACATTTTGTTTGTTACGTCATATATTATACGATACTGTAAATAAAACGCTGAATTCTCTTTTAGTATTCAGCGTAAATTATTGTGTTTTTAAGTTTTAAGAAATTAAAGCGCAAATACTTGGATCGTATCAATACTTCATAATCACAACATAACATCGTTAACGAACGACTTATTTCAAAATAGTTTTTAAAGTCGAATTACGATGTTTATTAACTTTTCTTTTCAACAGTGCTATACTGTTGCTTTAGCTTCTAGTTGTTGTCGAATTTAACCATGCCAGTAGTAACATTTCTTACATTACGGTATTTTCTATATAATAGGTCGTTTGAAGGTGTGGACATCCATAATACGCCTGCCGGTGTGTTCTGTGCGCATGGCTCTTTGTCGCTATCTCGACATAACCACGCCTCCATCACCCGACTTACTCCGCCTACTTGCTATCAGAGCTGGCGAACCCAAGGAAAGAGAACGACTCTTGGTTCTTGGAATAGTAAGAACCGAATTTTCGCATTTTTTTTATGCTTACGAATACCTCCTGTAGAAAATTGGTTTTCCAAATCGTTTTACACTTTGTGAGAAGCTATGGTAACAACCGTGTGTTGATTAGGTCAATATTTAGTTGCAAAATACATACACGTATCCAAATGAATACCTTTAATATATGAAAACATTCCTGAGTTCCGCAAGTAACGTTTGGTTTTCCGTGCACATCAAGCAGCGGCCAGCAGAGGTTTGAGAAGACACGTGTCCCCCTGTGCCCCCCACCCCCCGTGTGCCCCTTTTCATTATAAATTGGAGGTGAACAGGACTTGTTGGTAGTTTAAGTACCCTTTTCCATTTTTGTTATTAACAAGTTTACCTCTTGTTATTTAAAAAGTGCCCCTTTTGGGGGAAAATAAAGAAATCTCATTAAATAGTGGCATGTTGTTGAAAAATGAAAACAAAAGAGAAGAAAAAAATGGAACTCTCTGTCACCGCCCATGTTATCTTTTTTGACTTTCCTAAACAAAAGTTTTCGACAGTAAACTTTTCTTTTTCTTTTGACAGGGTGGTGATACTTACGACGAATGGAAGTTAGAAGAAGCACCGACCATCGCTGACATTCTAGAACGCTTTGAGTCTTTAAGAGTGCCTGCTTCTTTGTTAATCACACAACTACCCCTCCTCTCCCCCCGTCTATACTCCATCAGTTCCAGCCCGGATCTTTATCCTAGTGAAATACACATTACCGTCACGCTGTCTACATTCTACACAAAGGGTAAGAAATGAAAAATGTAGAAAATAGAAAATAAAGTCGATAATTTATCTGTACCTTGCAACTTTATGCGGAAAGAAAACTTAAAGGCTGTTCAAAAAGGGTTGATCATGAGAGTGGCGCGGGAGGACCACTCCCTCTTCTGGAGTATTTTTGGGCACAAAAACTTAGAAACCAAACGTGTAATTCTGATCATTACGGTACTTGTGGAAAACTGGTTTGCACGCCTCGTGCGCGTGCATGTCTTCCATTTTGTTTTTACCACCACATACATTCCTATACTCTATTTCATGTTTATTCATATGGTCATTTTACCAATTAACAAGTCTACCCATCAGTTTGTAAAACTAGTTAACTGTCTGTTTTCTGAGTGTTGTGCCTTTTTCATATTGCATCTGATGAAAGATCGTGGTAGAAACGAAACCTCAGTACCATTAACTTTTGTGTGTGGAATATTCAGAATAGGATGTTTAAGATATTTTAGTTAACCTAGCATCTTTAAAATTGAAGGGGCTAAACACTTTACGAGGGAATAACTGTTCATATTTTGTATATAGGAGGGGTTATAGGGCACTATATATAGCATGGGCACTGTTGCTGTTTACTTGCTTCATGGATGGGAATGATCAAACATTGACGGAAGTCCTCTACAATTCCCTTAGACACGTCAATTTATATTCAGGTGAAGGGAGAGTTGTCAAAATGTACCAACACATTACATTATAAGTTACTCAAATCTGTGATTTTGTCTAGTTTTAGATCTATAGGTGAGATTTAACTCATGCCCATTGTCTTGTTATCAATGTAAAACTGCAGACTGCGTTCACGTTTTATTCTGAAACGCGTTGAACCATTTGGGATATTTTACTTTCTAGGTGCCCTCTTTTTTCAATCTTTGTTCTTTCTTTCACAGGAAATTTGGGTGAAATTCAGCATAATGGTGTCTGTTCGTCATGGTTACAGGATATTAGTACTGATGACGTCATCCCAGCCTGTATCGTTAAGTAAGTGATTTGTTTTTTTTTATTAAAACTCTCCATCATCGGGAATCATAAACCATAAATTGGGAGAAATCCTCATATTTAAAAGCCTTGGCCTTCGGCTGGTATTTTGTAAATCAGTGATGGCTTATGTCACCATAGAATCTGAAACTTTTAACTTTCTCTATATATGTATTTTCATAGTTTCAAGATGAATGTTAACAGTACTGGCACTGAAACCAATAACCATCATCAGGTCATGTTAAGATACTCAACATTTTCGATTCAGCACTTGTAAAACCCATCTCCATGACAGAAGATAAAGATTGTATAAATGAAGTAAGACATAACAAGATGAAACACACGTGGCTCGATGACGTCATATTTAGACTTGATCAAGTCTCCAAGCTTTGTGTGTGAAGGAACATTAGTAAATCTGTGATATCTTCCACTTGGAATAACATGTTTTTCTTACCTGTTAGGGAGAAGTTGTTGTTGATAGTTATCTCATTTTTATATCGACCAAATATGATGGCTCGATCTGTGTCTCCTTTATAAGTTTGACGAGATCATCTCACAGGTCATCTTTCACAGATTCCTTCTTCAATACAGATAATATTCTCTAGTCTATAACATCTGATTTTCTTCTAGAAATCCATCCTTTCACATTCCCAAAGATGATTCCGTACCGATGATGCTCGTTGCAACTGGTACAGGTATAGCGCCATTTAGATCGTTCTGGCAACACAGAGAAGCAGACCTTACAAAATACGATTCAGCTCCGGAAGTTCCCGAGTCAGACCGTCGTGTTCCGACGTTTGGCGAGATGACGTTAGTCTATGGTTGCCGAAAGGCGACAGTAGACGAACCGTATAGATCAGAATTGATTACAGCTAAAGAACATGGTGCGATAACTTCAACAATGATGACATTCTCAAGGGAAGAAAGTCAACAAAGAGTAAGTAAATTGATCATTATATCAATACAAAGTCAAACACAAATTGATACTTTTTAAGAAAGGTCACCCACGATAGAGCGTGGGCACGAAAACCAATCCTGATCCACTCTCAACCCAAGTCCTCTTAAATCGATATTACATTACGATGTTACGTCTGGTTACGTAAAGTAAGTATCACGAATTCCTTTCGAAAGGGAATAGATTCTAGACATCAGGTTGAAGGTTGGTGAGCGATCTAACTGTGTACTGTTATCAGCATGAAAAGAAAAGATACCACGCATGATCCTATAGACAAAAGGCCGAGAAGGGATAATCGATATATTGTTAAAGGCAAATTCTCACATGTTTAGTGACGTAGGTTTAGGTAGTCTATTTAATCGTCCACATGAGAGAAAAGAACGAGTGTTCTAAGCCTCTGAACAAAAGGTAAAAGGTCCATGGGACAGTTGAAATGCCGGTTAAAGAGGTGAGTATATCGATTAATAAGAAGACAAAGTGAAAATATGTGCATAAAGTTTGACTATTTGATTCATGGAAGTAATTAAACCAATGCAGGTAAATGTTCAAATTGATGAATTCGGGGTCTAAGAGTTTTTAACCTTATAATTCGACCTTCCGCAAACTATGGGGCATGGTCCAAGAGTGTATTGGTGGGTCTCGGAATCCCCCGCCCGCCCCCCTCCGCCCCTTCCCCCGACTTCGGAAAATGTATCTACAGATTTCGTACCGTGCCGACAAGAGATCGATTAACTTTGTTTAACATCAAGTTCATAGTCCAAGCTAGCTTTCATGTATTCTGAACATCGATTATGAGGACCTGGTAATTCGTGGCTCAGTTCTGATGGAAGACCATGGTCCGTAGACTGAAAGTTTGCGGGTCGCAGTTCGGATGGTGACCATTGTGGATGGGGGGTTTCTCTGAAAAGGACATAACAAAACGCCCGAACAGTGCTTGGCACTTACATGTGTATTTGAAAACTGACCCGGCAAGTGACCAAGAAGAGTTTTCCCGCGCATTTTGTTCTCATTTTCTCTCACTGTTTTCACAGCAGCGTTACGTACAGGATGTCTTGCGAGATCACCCGTGGCTCGTATACAGTACCATTTGCCGACGAAACGGACATGTGTTTGTAAGTGGCGATGTTACCATGGCTACAGAAGTACGGATAACAGTGGAAGCCATTTTGTCCCAATATGGTCGAATGTCAATGGTGGATGCACAGAACTATGTTACTCGTATGAAAGTAAGTGAATCATTAAGGGGAAAAGGGAGACTTTTATTGGTTAGCATGTTTCACAAAAATAAATTTCATTTTTTCTTTAAGATATTTTCCTGATTGTGTTACAATGAATAATTGTCGTTACGGTGATCCATTAGCTGACCAGGTACAAAGGTTTACATTCAATATTATAAATAATTTGCATAATTTTTGAATGCGAACTGGGGACCGTAATCTTACACATCGAGTAAACTGCACTTGACACAAATCTTTAGTTATACACACCACAACGTTCTTTCTGGCTAGGCTTACGAGCCTATCAGTTGTGATCCGTTGGCTCAAAATAACACACACACGCACGCACACACGAACATTGTGACTGACAGAGCTACTCATGTTTTTCAACTTAACCCACACTCATACACACTCACACATATACATCAGCTTTTTATCAGTAATGTTTGAGATTACACTGATAAGATAACCAGCTAATTTGCATATCTTTTGGCGAGCAGAAATGGTTCATAGGGTTTGCATGTATGCATGGAAGATTATAGAAGCTACTTTAGTTAAAGAAGAAGTGTGAAGTGGAAGAACAAAAAGCTACACAAGTTTCATCATTAAGGGAAGAACATATCTATACTTTAACAAACAATTGCTAAATTTGGGGCTAGGGTATATATCTGCACCCGTCCGTCATCGTAGCACCAAATAATCTATTTTGTATGCATGTAATCAATGATACACCATTTGACCATATTAAGTCCTATCTTCTATTTTCGCAGGAAGATTGCCGTTACCACGAAAATATCTTTGGATTGGTTCTTCACGTTGCCGACGTCATCAAACAGAAACGGCAGGATAAGAAACAGCCAAGAGTTCTAGTGTCACGTGATATTATTAAACCAATCCCGCTAGGCATTGCAGGAAAGAAAGCTTCCATTTCAGAATTGGCGAAAAAATTCGATTCGGTAAGAAACATATACGGACCATCTTTTACCTTATATATCTGTCGTTTATCAAATTTACATGGAACGAAATTATATTTGAGCAAGGCAAAATAATAATAATAATAATAGTCACGGAATGATATTACACCTTGATATGATAATATATTTTGTAATTAACTCTATCGAATATACACATATAGCGGAATAGATATCTTGCCCTCAATAGGCTTCATGATGTATCAATGTAAGTAAAAAATATAACCCAATGTTGACTGCCACACTCGATGCGAAGAAAACATAGTGAAGAAAAGTTGTTTATCAAATCATGTTTAATAAAATTTGAGAACGCTTAGTGGAACAATTGAATTATCAAGAAGTATCTACCCCATCTTTGTCAGACCATATTTCTTACCACCCCCTCCCCATCTTCTCCACACCAGGTGTCTCAGTTCTTCATAGTGGTATTATTTTCTTTGTTTCTCGGCAGGACCCTAGACGTCCCCCCTCTCTTCATCAGAGACGTGCCACAGCTACCGTGCTAATGCCTCGTTACAGCAAACCATTAATGATTCCGCAAGTTGAAAGAAATGATGACGTCAACAACAACATGAAGGGTCACTCGGGGTCAAAGTAAATGACACGACAAGCAAATATTGTTATTATATTCACAACCAGAAACCACCTATACGCTCTCATTAAAGGCAGTAGTCTGGGAGCCTGTCACATATGATTTCACCCCATTTAGCCCAGAAGGTTTGACCCCTTAAAGT
>JXUT01149499.1:0-12709 GCA_000934455.1 Apostichopus parvimensis | reverse complement strand
CACTGAAAAACATTTGGAAAGTATGGAAGAGTACATTGGTCAACCTACATTTCTTGTGAGTATAACCGCATATTAATGTAACTGGGATAAAAGCATCCACCTTGGTTTGCTTTCATCTGCCAGCCAGGAGAATAAGAGAGTCGTATTGTTTAGATGTTTGACGTACGATCAATGCTATAAATGGCAACAGTTGCACATTCTCACATGTAAAACACATGTTGGCACAGAAGGAATGTCAGCATGGAAGCTGTCAATCACATTCAAATAAGAGAGAGTATGTATTAAGGTATGTCTGTCTGGTTATCTAGCAGATTTACACCTAGCTTTGGTCACAACCTCTGAATTGTCTGAGTGTATAGACTTGATAGTCCAGCCACTTTGTCAAAATGATAGTCTGATTTCTCTGATCATGAATGTTGTCAATTTGTTTATGCACTGGTACATTCCTCCTTCCATTAAAACAGTTTGCTCTCCATTAATATAGTGTGCTCTGTAAGGCTGTAAAGAACAGGCATGAGCTTTTTCCGCGGAATATCCGCAATTTCTTTTCTACCTCGGCGACAAACTATTACCCTAACACACTGTAGCATACGCAAACTGGAGCCTATACCGCAATTTTTGCAAAGTCCATGATTTTTTTTTTACCCCAGGCTCATCCCTGAAGAAGAGGTGATTTCTTGGTGAAATGGATGACAGGAGCATAACTATGTTTTAATGTTTCGACATGCAAACCCCTATCATGAATGTTTGGGGAATGCACAGTATGTAATTTATTCAATAACCCCATGCTCTGGAATATATTTTCTGGGAACAAAGAAATTTCCGTGATTGGAAAGAGGAAGTCAGCTGATCACATGATGTCATTACTGCTTCTCAAAACACACATGACTTCTCTGTTGAAACTAGACATTTGCATATATTCATAATTATTAGCATATTCATACATGTGTGATTCAACTTACTCTGTGAGTTGACTCTTGCTTGTTACCCTCCATCGGAAGTAGGTGGCTCTTTGAAGTAGCCCTTCATTCACCCCTGTGAGACAATTTGTACTTCAGCAACTCCTGGACCAACACAGGTGCTCATTTACTAACTCCCATTGTCCATCGAATTGGTCTTAATTATTTTCATAATACCATCTGGATGTTCTTTATGAGGTTAAAGGTCAAATTCTAGAAAGTACTTTCGGGTAAGAGTCAATCTTGATGCCTGTGTTCCCATTTTGAATCAAAGAGACCCCACCAGTTGACAGAAAAGGAAAAAGGGAACGTTTCTTAACTTCCACAAAATGTGAGCTCTCTTGGAATTCACGTTCAGTAAGATGCAAACCTGTTCCTTTTATTGTATAAATATAAATCTTCGTTACAGAGCTGTCTTTGTGACAATATTTGAAAGGTTTGTTTCATGTAAACTTACCTTTGTTTTTAGTCAAATGATGAAGAAGTTTCAATGCAAACTATTTTATAATCAACTTCTACAATATGTAGGTTGTTAATCTGGTTCTGCTCTCCTCTGGTTCCTCTCTTGAGTGTGAGGCCTTGTGAATTATTTAGCGGATTTGTCCCAATCTGGTGTACCATGCCCGCTGTTCAAGGAAAGATAAGGTAGCTAAATGTAAATTTCACCAGGCAAAAAACCAATAAATAACTTGGGCATGAGCTTCATAGATTTGCGAGTTTAATAATAAAAATACTTTAAATGAGACACATTATTTTCTTT
Source organism: Apostichopus parvimensis (assembly GCA_000934455.1). Taxonomy (NCBI): domain Eukaryota; kingdom Metazoa; phylum Echinodermata; class Holothuroidea; order Aspidochirotida; family Stichopodidae; genus Apostichopus; species Apostichopus parvimensis. The sequence goes on along the minus strand of JXUT01149499.1, from coordinate 10,990 downwards.
CTTATTGGAATACATAAATCTAATAACTCCTATGAGGAGCCACCATGGGATTGTACTAACATTGTCTGAATAATATTAGAGGTATCTAAATATTTCAAATTTACATAGCTTTATCACAATTGTTCCTTAACACGGAATACAACATGGAGATTTATCACTAGGGAGGGGAAAATAATGGCAGTATTAAGGGATAATGAATGCTAAAGTAATTGCTAGAAGATAGGCTAGGAAGAGAAGGATATACCTTAATAGGAGAGTTTGACCTTTCTGTAAAGGTCGCATTCTCTAAGGAATTCATTTGAATATTTTCCCTCCCCTGATATTATGGCATGCTGAATTGGTCAAAAATTTAGAGTACAACTATCGATTTACTAATCCTTCTTTTCTGCAAAAAGTTTGACAAACCATTTTAGCCTGATAAATTTTGGAGTAGATACAGGCCGTGCATTAAGTAGGCAACTAGACCAGCCAAATTTGGGTTAGTTAGATTCATGGGCACGGTTCAGTGGAGGGAGGCCAGAAAAAATTAAGTTCTTCATCAGTGGTTGGAGGCTACATGGAGAATAGATCAATTTACATGGTAATAAATATTTCAAGAACAGGGTCAATATGGTGGTGATTGGGACTGCAGTGTACTTACTTGTAGTTTCCATTCAGCCAATCAGCCAGGTTCTTATTGAAAACGATATTTGTAGTGTTGTTAAAAATCAAAGTATAAAAAAAAAAATTGTTGTTCACTTTGGTCTGGTATTTATTGGTCAGTAATCTCTGAATTTCTGTCTGGGAGAGTAGAATACATTGTTAGTTTGACAGGACTGGATAGTCCATACAACTCAGCAAACCACAATATTGTAAGGAATGAAGTATCCAAAGATTAAATAAATGGGATCCTATGGCAGTTTCACAAGTACTTTGCCATGTATTGTGTTGTGTGTTGTTGTGTGTTGCGTGTTGTGTTGTATGTATTTTGTTTCGACAGTAGCAACTTACTCTCCTATAGTGGAGGCAGAAATTTGACATTTGAAAGCGAATATACTCAACATACATCTTAAGCGTTACAGAAGTTTGACTCTGTTTTCGACGAACATAAATATTCCTTTGCTTTATCTGAAGAGGTTTGGCTGGTCCGGTCGTACAGATTTCTTCTGCTGTCTTTGTTTTGTTGCAGTTGACCTATTGTCCAATCATCAGCATTTGTTCTTAACCTAGTTTCTCTGGACCATACGTCCTGCAGCTCCATTAAGACACTTTTAACCTTTCGTGGACGTGTTAATTGCATCGTTTCAATTCAATATTCCTTTTGTCCTTTGATTTCCCTGTTTACTGTGGATAATATTACTTGTGTCTCGAAACAGGAAAATTAGGGCAAGATATGCATGTAAACATGGAGATCAATGCCTCCATTTTACCTGGTTTGACCACTAAACAAACGGATCATTTTCAACACCCAGACACTCGGCAGATTCTACTCTTCGTTTTATTCAAGTGTTTTGGAGAGATTTGAAAGTGCACTTGATGGGAAAGTTCTCTGTCTTTATCAGTTCCTGCTTTGAAATTCAGTCGTTCTGCTCAGCAGTTTTGAAGAGAATTTGAAAAGGGGGTTGGCCAGATGTATTCTTCAGAAAGAGACAATCATGTCAGTCATAAGAGTGAAGCTGTGGGGTGCGACGTAGAAGAGAGATCTTGAATAGGGTTTTAAATTCATGGAGTGTTTGATACAGATTCAAAACAATGGAGAACTCACTCGGAGAGGTGTGTGTTTAACTTGACAGACGGGCTGAAGCTGTAGAGTTTGTATCAGAATCTTAGAGACAAGACAGGGACTCTCAGAATCAGTGAGTGACACTGCCAAATTAGTTGGTCACTGCTGCTTCCAGTGGCTATTTGGAACTTTTGGACAATTATAGAGAATATTAGCGAGTTTTTGCATTTCTGTTTGTTGTCTTTTTCATCCTCAATCCATGTATCAAGTAACTACGTGGAAAAAGATTTTTCAGAAACTAATGAATCTTTTATTGAGATTGTGAGAGAGTTGACATTGCCACATGCAGTTCTTCATTTGCTGAATGTCCGAAGGGAAAAAACTGCCTTTTTTCTTGACTTTTCAAATTCTTTGATACTTTGAATGACACAAATCAAATTTGATATCATATGTTTGAAACGGATTTGAATTAAGATACTGTGCCTCTTCTGCAATTCCATTAACCTATTGAAGTGGTGGAATATTGGAGAGCCTTTATACCAAGGTGAAAGTTTCTTTTTCGATACAAGGGCAACCAGTTATTAGCAGGTATATGTATGATATGATTGACAGTTTCACTCAGGCAGCTGTGTGACGGTTGTTAATAATAACAGCAACGTTTGGAATCGAGGCGTGATTGGGAGCAGGAGTTAGGTGTGAAGTCACCGGATGGTTTGGATGAGATACAAAGCATTGAAGAACCACCTAACAGCGGGGCGCAATAACTTGTTTCATTGTTACAGGTCCCAATACAAATGCTTATGAAAACATTAGATGTTGTACGACATCATCATCATCTATGCTAGTATTGACAAGGTTAACATCGCAAGTTATATCCAAGAATGAAGTTCATATAATGCATTCGGTTATACTAACTGGCTATATTTGCATGCATTTGGTTACATCGCACTGTTTGGTGGCTTTCATATCAAAGGAGAGTTTGTAAGGAGGAGGATAGTTTTGTGTTTTATCCCAGGAGAGAAGAATTCTACCGTGTGATGATCTCAAGCTTGAAAATACTCTTTAATACCTCCTGTCTTGATATTCAAGTTGGTCCTAACCACAACAAGCAAAGGACTTGTTAATAGCGGCATTAATTCATTAATATTTAAGATTTTGTTGTGTTAATGGGATCTGTTTGTACCAGTATAAGAGACCAACATATTATCTTGTTTATGGAAAAAAGAGAAAACTTGTTTCTTTGAGATTTCAGTGTAATTAACATATTTCTGCTAAAGTTGGAACCTTGTGTATTATTAAGGCACTTCAAAATACATTGTTTCTGATGAGATATTGTTGGAAAGAGATGGATAATTTTAGTGTTTGGATTGGCAGTAAACTAATGCATTCCTTGAGCAATAAGCCCAGGCTATGAAACGTCTGTAATAGTTCATTACATTTATCTGGAAATGTTTTATCCATATTTAACTATGTTGTGACTTATCAGCCTGAAATATTTTGAGTGGAAATCCATTTCTTGGCCTGTGAGGTCAGTTGTCAAGTGGAGAGGATCACATTTAGAGTGAGAATTTTCCAAACAGGAAAACTGTTCCTGCTGTGATGTTTGATAGGTAGCCCTCCCTTGAAATATCTTCTTTCATCATAAGCTATACCAGAGACGACCGCAGTTAGCGGAGAATTCATTGTCCTTCCTTCCTTTCTGAGGCAGTTCACGGTGTGTCTTGTTGGACCTTAAACTTAAACACTGATCATTAAAATTATTGACATCAGATCTGACAGGTTTGGACATTCTGTAAGTCAGAATTATCATCCTGGAAGTCGTTTTGTGATGGAACCATCAGAAATTTGAGCATGGAAGTATAAGTAGAGGTCGTCCATGTTAGCTGGATATTCACATTGAATCAAGTACTGGAATTTATTTGGTTTAATCACCCTGTGAGGATGTGTCAGGGTGTAAAAAGAGGAGAACACTTCGCAGGGATGTTGTAAAGTTATAATAACTTATTTACAATTCGCACTGTTTATTTGTAACATTCACAAGGCTAATATTAACAGCATAGTTTCATGTGTCTCAGACAGTTCCATCTACAGTGCAGTGTGTTGTGTTGCTTCTTCCTTGTATGATACAGTATTACGTCACAAGAAACAACTGGATCATTACTTTTTCGATGTAGGAATATCACCTGTTAAATCTTTCTTCGTTGTAAGTTAACAAAAAGCGAAACTAATTGCATGGGTAACAGACAATGTCGCACACCAGAGTTGTGTTGCGTACCACCGGTATTGTTCACTCGGTCCAGCAAGTGTCACCCCCAGTCACATGACCTCAAGGTACCCCAAACAGCGATAGAGATACACCTTATAGCAGAAGCTTATGCAAACTGGGAGAAGGCTCGGTGTATGTCTTTCAACCTTCATTGTTACAGGCCTAGGAATTTATTCAGACTGTTTACTCATTTTGTGTATATGTTTTCAAGTTCATTGGGATATTTTGTAAAAACTTGTTGGTTTGTAATCTCTTATTAACTTAAACAATAGGTGTCTAAACTTTATTGTGTTGTTAAATCATTAAATTGCTTTTGTGGTCCCTTCTGATACTTTAAAATATGATAACTCCAAATTGTGAGTTGCTACTTTTAGGTAAACTTTTAGGTTTCTGCTACTTTTAGGTTTCAAATATTTTCACAGCCTATTTTATCTTTTTGTTCACATAAACCACTGTAGTTTGTTCATGCATTTTGAGAGCTACATTTACAGCATACTGTTCTCATATCTTTTTTTATTGGGCAGGGCCTTTTCTGCTTTGTAGTTGTTTGCCTTGCTTGACTTTTGTTTCTGGTTTTTCTGTTGTTTTATTTTTTACTTTGCTTTTGGTTTTACTGCTTTTGCTTTGTTCCGGGTGCTGCTTTTTTGGTAAGTTGCTCTTGGTCTGTATGTGCTTGTTTTGCCCTTTTTTTATCTTTGTATTATTATTATTATTTTGTTTTTTCTCCTTTGTTTTTCTTTTTTTTTTTTTTTTTTTTGTTTGATTTTCCACCTTTTTTTTTTTTTTTTTTCGTTTCTTGGAGGCAGGGGGGCCCTTCTTGGGCTTGTTCTTGGTTTTGAAGTTTTTTTTCTTTTCTTGGGCGTGGCCTTGGAACGGCTTGTTTTTTTTGTTTCACCGGTTGTTGTTGTTGGTTAGTTATTGGTTTTCCGGAGGGGGCCCAAATTATGTTTTCTGCCCCCCTTCTTTTGGTTGCCCCTCCTCCATCTCCCCGCCCCGCCCCTCTGGTCTGGTACGAAGGGGGAGTGTGTTTGGTTGGTGTCGTGGGTGTCTTGTCTTCATCATCATTCTTTTTTTTGGTTTCTTACAACGTTGTTCTGTTTTCTCCTTGGTGTTGTTTTGTGTAGTGATTACTGTGGTGTAGTCGTTCTTGTAGCTTGTTTTTCTCCTCATTATTGCTTGTTTCTTTCGTTGGTTTATTTTGTCTTCGTTTTTTTTCTGGTAGTTTGTATTCTTTATTATCTATCCGTCAGTCTCTCTCTATCACTTTATTATCTTGTTGGGGGTGTGTTTTCTGTTGTTGCTGTTTTTTGCTTTCATTGAATTGTTGGCCCAGGGTTTTTTGGCTTCCAATTTAACTTCTCGGCCCCAGCCCTTATCAAACATTGTTTCCCGGATTCTTTTCTTTTTTGTTTTGCGTTTTTTAATTTTTTAATTTTTGTTTTTTGGGCCTTTCCCGTTAAATTTTTTTTTTAGGTATTTCCTGGTTCTTTTCTTCTTTTGCATTAGTTTCCTTTTGTTTACTTTAATTTTAGGAGGTTTTACAATCTGGCTGCAAACTCAAAATCAAATCAGTTTGAACGATCCTAAAAGCTTTGAGGTGAGAGCACTTTCTTCAAGTTGGGTGATCTACTGGTTGTGGCCCGGACACCGAGATGTATTGTAAACGTCTTCTTTTGCTTCCTTGATACTCAGCAAACAAATGCAAAGCCAAGGTGTTTCGCTATGTAAACTTCGCTAAATGAAATTCTCTGCTTTGAAGTTGGCACGGGAATTTTTTGGGGCTTTTCACCTTCACAGAAAGCAATTGAGTTTAGGCCTGTTCTAGAAATGATATGTTTGCGCTTCGTGTTTTAGCTCTTGAAGCAGCTTCCATGGAGGAATAAGACATGTTTTGTTAAAAGGTTTCGCTCTGTTATGATCTCGGCCTACTCCTTTTGTTGGGTTGCTGAAACAGTCATAAAACAATCAAGTCTTTTCCTACAACAAGTGGTATTTGATTACCAGATATATGGCAATTGCTCCAATTCTATTGTGATGATAATTCAAGGGAATGCTGGTCTTGTGTTGTGGTTTGTGCAATGTGACATCTTGGTCTAGATAATGAATTTGATGTGGTTTTCAGAGAGGTCATGTCCCTCTGTGACCTTGTTAGGACTTCAACAAGAGGCATAATTTTCTCAAAGTGTGAACCAAAGAAGGATAGAATGTGTTTGGGATGAAGCATTGAATGGGTTATGCAGAGTTGGTGATTTTTAAGTTTTTAAGGTCTTGAAGACTTTCAGACAGATCTTTATCTGATAGAGACTTGATTCATACTGCTCATACTGTCAGTACAAGTGCTTTGAAGCTGGATGTGAAAGTACAGTATAGAAATAAAAGTCGCAACTAGAGAAACATTATTGTATTTGTGAGATTTGAGATGTCCTGGTCTCTTCCATCTCATCCATTGCCCATCCTCTTTTGTAGAATCCCTGGAGGTCTAAATATTTGGTTTGGTCATTAGTTTGAGCCTGAATCTTAATTACTTATTCATGATTTGGTAATAGTGACCGTGCACAATGGGCAAACCAGATGATTAACTCCGCACCTTGCTTACCAGTCCTCACACATCCTTAGCACTTTGTTCTACTGTGCCTAGAATGAACTGGTAACCTTTTAACACTGGGCGCCCTCTATGACCGACCCCTCCGGTCAATGCCCTTCTCATTCTACCGCCCAAAGTGCCACCCACGATTTGTTAATGGTGACCGTGCACAATGGGCAAACCAGATGAATTCTTCCACTGTATTCCTTTATCATGGTCATTCCTTTATCATGTAAATGTTACTCTCTGGCACACAGATCTTGCTTCAGACTATAAATGCAACACATTCTATAAATGCTACACATGTAAATTGCCCCTATCCTTCCACTCTGTGTTACATATTTAAATATTACACCATTTTTAAAATATTCATCGTAGCATATTATTTATAGTTGTGGTAATTCTACTTCCTACATTACAGGATTATCTAAATCTGTCAAGCTTATCTAGAAATTCTTTCAGCAGTTTTTCAATTTCAAGTTACTGTGGTCATTTCAATCAATGTAAGTAGTATCACTACTACAGAACATCAGTGCAGCAACTGACTGCCCTTCTCAACGAGCAATATTCCTCTCCTCGCCATCTCGGAAGGCATTTTTTCGCAGCTGCTAAATTACAAATGTTGAAGCTAGCTAACACAGAAGGTTCTCTTCATGCACTGCCCCTACAGAGCACCGAAGTGCAATTAAAACTCCGTAGGTTCGACAGTTTGATTTCTCGTTCATAGGCGAGTGATAGCCTCTCTGGAGAAAATATGGAAATTGCCTCGGGGCTGGCAATGTTTCCTCTGGGAAACTTATGGCAGGCAGATGCATTCAATGCTTAGTTTTCAATCTTGTTGGTAGCCGAGATAAATTAATTTCTGTTTGTGAGGTGTCCAGGTTTAGCGGGTGTTTGTATCTCAGTTATGGGTTTTTTGGATGATTACTGTCCGTCGTTGTCGTTGAGCTAGCTGTAGGTTATGGCTGTGATTGAAGGCTCTTCGGCTGCTGCAGTGATTACCATTCTATGGATTGTTCTTGCACAGTTCATGTAGTTTGCAGTCAAGGAGTAAATCATTCTGCTGGTGAGAGCAAAGAATCACTTCTTCTTCACCGTCAAGTTGATGAAAAAAGGAGTGAGTGGGTTTGATGAAGGAAAGTGATCCTATGAAAGTGATTGGCCGGGGATTTGCACATCTCTGTGGACATCACAAACCTCATGATCCTAACAATGGATGTATGCAGGGATTGATACAGAAGAACAGGGGGGTGGATGGGGGATGGATGGGGGGAAGGATGGATGGGGGGGAGGATGGATGGGGTGCAAGTTAGACACTCAAAGAAAACACTAAGGACAAAGAATATAATGTGAGATATCCAAAACGTGCGGTGATTATCTTGTAACCCATGCTAGTAATTATTAATCTGGTCCTTAATTTATACTTTTGTTCTATTAAAGTGATAAACATGACTGTGAAAAACACAAACTGTTTTGCAAAGATAATTCTGGACCAATATAATTATGTAATATTTTTTCTCAACAGATTCAGCAGTGCCACAGAAAGGACTGGTTCATCCAGGCAAATGAGAAGTAAACACCGTAAAAGAAGGAAGAAACCTCGCATGCCACGGGTACAAAGGGTATAATTTATTGTGCATGGCTTCACGCGGCGGCTGCCCCCTGCACACTTCCATTCCTATTAGACTCCCTCACATGCTTTCATTCATTCTTATGGTAACTTGTTGAGATTTTCAAGATATTTTGAAGAAGAACTAGTATTTCATACAATATCTTGGAGGAGATGAGGAAAAGGGAGAGGGGGAGATTGTATTAGTAGGGGTGGGGGAGGAAAGGTAAGGTAATGAATGAGTGAATGTGAGATGATTGCAAACACCTGAGATGAACACACATAGTGGGTGAAAGATATGACTGAGTTATACCTGACATGGTTACTGAAACCACTTCTGGCTTGTGGTATTATTTAATTGATTCTTGGTATGTACGACCTCATATTAGAATTTAATATCATTGCATGTTATTGTGTCTTTACCATCAAAAGCTTTCATTATTTCAAAACTTCTTGCTGTATCATTTTTTCTTTTTATGAAACATTAAATATTCTCCCTGTACATAATTCATTCCTCAATCCAGCTTAAATGATCAATGCATACATCAAAGATTGCTTGCTTGCTTTATTTTGCAGAAAATGCTGCCAAAAGTCTTAAATACTTTAAGCTGTCTTGAAATTAACTACAACAAGGCCAGCTTAGTATCCTTCTTGCGCATCCTCTTCCTCACTATCATATGATAGTGTAATGACCTCTACAGTATTCAGGGGGGTTGGGGTGAGGGAGGGGAGGGGTGTGAAGGGGAATGGGAAAGTAGGTCAAGACATTTAATGAATGGTAAAGAAATTTCAGGAAGATTGAGTCATTAAGTAGTTTGGTAGAGTAGCTCAGAACAGTAGAGTTCCAACAAAAGCTGACAACACAACAAGCATTGTTCTAATTGAAACAATAGGAAGATTCTTGACAGAAACATAGTAAGAAAATTGACCAAAGGAGAAAGAATGGTTGCAAAGCTTGTTTATCTACCAACTCTCATAAGATCTGTCATTTTAATATGAAAAACATGGTTACAAAAGTTGATATTTATCCTTTTGTTTGTAACTTCAAAATTGATGAAATTCACTTTTGTGTGTGATTAGAAACTAACTTAGGGAAGTTTATATTTAGAATGGAGAGTTTGTCCGGTGGGGACAGGAAAATGAGTTCTGTAATCATCAAACTTCTCACCAGTTTGCACAGATAGTTTTATGCAGATTGCAAAGAATAACTGCTTCCTTCAAAGCTTGTGCTAATTCTTTTCAAAAAAATTGTTAAACATTTTGCAATTAATTTTCAATTATTCCTTGTTAATACCTTTGCATCTTTTTTCTTAATAAAGATTTTTCCTTCAAAGCTTTAACAATCCTCAGAATATTTCTTCCTGCATGCGCAAAAAAATTCCAAAAAAAAAACCTATCGTTACATGTGTGTGGTGTATGTGGGTGGTGTATGTGTGTGGTGTGTGGTGTATGTGTGTGGTGTGAGGTAGTATGGTTATGTGTGTGAGGTAGAATGGTTATGTGTGTGAGGTAATATGTGTTTGAGGTACTGTAGTATGGTTACATGTGTGTGATGTATTTGTGTGGTGTGAGGTAGTATGGTTATGTGTGTGAGGTAGAATGGTTACATGTGTGTGGTGTGATGTAGTATGGTTATGTTTGTTTCATATGGTATCATTAAATGTTTGTTAAGTGTGCGGTGATGTAGCTGATGTATTATATATTCGTGATGTAGTTTGGTTTTTGAAACTGTTAACCACTTTTCTGTTTCTCTCCTGCAGGCTTCGTCTTTTAGTAGCATCACAGATTCAACCATGTCACTTAACATAATCACTGTCACTCTTAATTTAGGTAAGTGAAGTTAACATTAATGTCAATATTTAATGTATCTGTATCTGTACCAATAAACATAGATCTACAGACAAGAAGCTTGCATGTAACAGATTCTTAAAATTGATCTTCTAAATATCATATCAACATTGTAAACCCCTTGACAAAGGTTGTGTGCAACCAGTTAGTTTTACCCAATATGATAGAGAAAAAAGCCCTATTCCAATATTCTGAATTGACAAAGGAATGAATCTTTATAAATATTAAAATGTTTGAAATGATTCATAAAGCTTTATGTATTATATTTTATCATTGAGATAACACCATGATATGATATGATATGATAACACCATCTACACCAGGCACACTGTTGTAATATTTGCTATGACCATTGTTATAATTTGTGTAAGACAATGGCTAGACAATATTTATCCTGAACAGAGGAGTTGATGTTATCATCAGCCTGCATTTAAAATAGTATTTCAGATGTTTTACATACTTAGAGTATCATGCCATCTTTACTAGCTACAGAAAAATAATTTACCCACAAAATCCTTTATTCTCTATTCTCTATTCTTTATTCTTAATTTTTTTCAACTATTACATAAATTAAAGTTAAGCTTGTGCCCTAAGTTATCTTAATTACTGAACCAGTTTGATCAATTTGTTTTGTTGATTATTTTTTTTCTTTTATCGCACTTTGACATATATTAACACTATGATACAGGAAACCATTGTAGACAGGAGTAAACTCCTTGTGAAATACATTTCACATGTTTTAAATTTGTTTTATTTTTTTCCTTTCCAGACAAAATCAACTTCCTAGGTATAAGTATTGTTGGACAGAGCAACAAAGGTGGAGATGGAGGTATATACGTTGGTTCCATCATGAAAGGGTGAGATGTCACTCTCTTCTTCTCTGCTGCCTACTCTTGACCATTCTCATTCATTTGCTTTCAAGATGAAACATTTTTCTTTATACAGAACGATGTTAAACACATGCATTTAAATAACATTGCA
>JXUT01149465.1:0-11024 GCA_000934455.1 Apostichopus parvimensis | reverse complement strand
CACAGTGTTAAAAGATTACCAGGGCATACTAGACACGGTAGAATGCGGTGCTAAGGTTGTGGGGAGACAGGTAAGCGGGGAGCGAAGTAAATATACTCAACCCTGGGAAATGCTCTTAAATTACAACACCTGAGGATATCACAGGTATTAAATGAATATCATCCATACATCTGGACAGAAATGCATTGAAACTTCAATTTTGAGCTGACATTAGCAACACATGTACTCTCAAAGAAGCTGGCAGGGTAGCACAGTAATTAAGAAATTTGGCTAAAATATTATAGGTAAAATGTTTTCGCGGTTTCTCAGACTTTGAATGCAGCTTTTTCACCATTACACTGTAGTTGCTAAATTTCTAGCTCAATCATATTTATGTAATTCTTCAAAATGAAACCTCCAAGGTATTTTGCCAACGACTAAAGTGAGCATCGGAGGTGATTCGATCTACACGTTTCGTCCCTCTGACACCTCTTAAATATGTTACTTTTAATCACATGAAGGAAAATGGAAATTTGAAACCTGACTAGTCATGTTAATAAACTGCTTCGTTGCCGTGGGTTGTTTCGAGAGAGGAGAACCATAAAATCATTAAACTTTAATAGAAGAAACAATTACCATCAGCTACAGCACTGTCACAAAGAAAAACAAAATAGTAGAACTTTCTACAGTACTTAGCTGTTTCACTATCAGTGTAAGGGGGTGCTTTCAAATTTTTCCTTTTTGCTTTCTTTCTCTTCACTAAAAGTTACAGATTAGAAAGTCTTTGGAAGACATTTTGAATGTTGAGTTGCAGTTTCAGCTGTACTTTGTTTGTCTAACAAGACTTATTAAGGTTACATGAAAACTTCAAAAGTGCAGGTTAACTTAACAGTATGCAGGTACTACTGTACATGTACATATGTACGAATACATGTATGTATGTATGTACATGTGTGATGTGTGTATGTATGTCGTGTATGTATGTACTGTACTGTACTGCATGACAGACCGGTTGGTGCAGGAACATGGATTTGAGAATTTCACCAAAACAAGAAACAGTTAAATTGTGGACATATGTTGCATGCCTTCGGAAGGCAATCCGAGAAAAAGACATGTTCTCTTTGGACAACAAAACTCGGCTTTGCTGTTTATATCTAATTCAGATTGTAATGTATTCAACTAAATACCCCAAATATTTAAAACGATAAATTGTTCTAACATCACTTTGGAGATGCTGAAAGAAACAAACATAGTAGGACAATGATCCATTGAAGAAGAGGAGTTTTACTTGACCAAAGCAGATGTTCTGACGACCAAATGGTTCAGACAGGGTTGTCCAAAGGACAACCAGAAAATGTCCTATAAAGATTTGCGCTTGCTCCAGACTTTACATCTAGTTCACATGTAACTGTAGCGTACTTCTTCATTCCGTGTACAAGCAACAGTTTCAAGCTAATCTTAAGGAAACAATAGGGATCTTTATGACTGAAATTTATCCACAGATGGCCTCATTATCTAACCACTTCCTGATTCCCAGCAGTAAATAAGTTTCAGGGGAGTGCCAGTAGTACCACCCAAAGCAGCCAGCCTACAATGTACAGGATTACCATGTCAAACTTCTGCATGTGGGAGTAAAAAAAATCTTTAACAGATAATAGGTATATTTAGCAAGTTCAGTCAACATATGACAATAACTTGAAACCAAATAACTTGAAACCAAATAACAAAAGAGTCCATTGTGATTTGTGTTTTGTGCACCATTGAATCAGATTTAAGTTGACATAGATGTATGCACCATGCTACCATGCACCATACCCACTTATGGTATGTGAAGTAACTACACTGTAGATTATAGTTAAAGCTGTATAGCTGAACTACTCCATACAGTATATAATACAGTCCATGTAAGAGGAGAGTGAGTTCAGAACAAGTTCCATAGAGTCATACCTATTGTCACTCTATAGAGAGAAACCTTCCCTTCTATAGGCTAGATAGCAAGGATGGTCCCTCTAAACCAAACAATGCATTCACCATATATATGCCAGAAAAGGGCTTCAAATTCACAGGCAGTTTTTTCCATTGTTACTTTCTAATCAAAAGCAAGATCACCTTACAGTGCATTGTATGAAACAGATAGGGGGGGGGGGGCCTTGTTTGAGGCTTTGTTATTGACCCTTGTATCACCCTCATTGAGCTGCTTAAGGTTTTGATGCACTGGGGTAATAAATACTTAGTACTTTAACAACATCAGGGGAATCTTACAATCAAGTCTTGAATAGTGGCCCAGATTTTGTTGCATGGTGCAAGACTTGACATGAACCTTATCACTTTTTGTTGTATGATCAAAATACTGAGCTGCCCTGCTTCCTCAAAATTGGCTCTAACCTCGGGCTCAAAATGCTACAATGCCTAGGATTTTTTGCTCGTGCCAACAGGTGGCCCTGTGTAGTTACTCAAAGATGAGATTCAAACCTGTTTCAATCACAAAATATCAATAGCTCCTACGGCCTACGAACCCTGACCATATCACGAAAGTAAAACCCCTTCTGTAAATTCATGAGTACAACCTGCGTGCAGGACCTGAATTTAGATTTGACACCCAACAGATACATTTATTTTTTGGATTACTGCTAGATTTATATTGTCTTTCAACAGACCTCCAGAGGATGCTGTGCCAAGTTAGTTTGTGCACAGAGTTCTCTTTCTAACTCCACGATTTGTGCCACCATACCCATTAATTATACTCACAATGCACAAAAGATACTGTACTTTTGCAGGAGCGCTGCAATAATTTACATACAAAATCTACTCTTGTTATACAACAGCATGTTGACCTACACAGTAAGCAGTTGTGTTCAAGTGAGATGGCCAGAGAAAGGCTTAAATCCTCACTTTTAACAATCAAGAAAGGTTTTGCCCATGCATGAGTGCACCTTATAACCAGTCTACAGAGAATGCACAGCTTTAAAACCTTCACACTTGAACAGTCCCATACCAGGAGGGCAGATTACAAGGACAAATTTATGCATACATGTTGTGCTTGCAGTTAATCAACTAGTACTGTAACCCATATATATCCAGTACACAGAGTTGTATAGTACACAACAGTACCCTCCCACAATACCACAATATTCTAGCAGTAGAGTTTAGTACTGTAAGTTCAGGACTTCAGGTCATACGGAGAGGTTGGTTCTTTGAGCAAGTATTCGATGAATTGATCACAAAGTCTATGCTCAAACAATAGTTTCTTCTTGTTTTTATTAAAATTCCCTTTCAATTTTCAAAAACAAATCTGTGGTGGCTGTCTTTTACTGGTATTTAACCTCAACATATGAGTACTTTGCTGGCAACACACTGGGTAACATCATAACTATTTAAAGCCTGAAATTGTTCATGTAACAAAGTCCTCCAATACCACTCACTGCACATGAGAACCCTCTCATCAGGAACCAGCTTTCTCTGCTCTCTTCAAATTTTTACAAACATTCCTTATTTAGTAAATTTAGTAAACAACAGAATCCAATAAGTGGTTAACTATAGACATGAGTTCACACATATTTTATCCATGGCAAAAATCTTTTCTAAGCACTGCATGAATGAAATATTTATTCATTTTCTCAATGAAATACTGTAATGATTGGTTTCCTGTAGGCTAGTTGACTCATATTTCTTGGAACTGTCCTATTTGGTCTGACCCTTTGCCCTAAACCCACACATTTTTGGTTTTATGGTTTATCATTCAGAGCAGAAAGCTGTCCAGCGTAAGTGCAACATTTGTCATACCGTACATGAAGCCATGATGAGTTCAGACAGGCCTACACATGCCAGGCCTACACCTGCCACGCCTACACCTTCCATGCCTACACCTGCCACGCCTACACCTGCCACACCTACACCTGCCATGCCTACACCTGCCACCATTTCTCTGGCTGGCGATTACAGAAGTGTAGAAATATTGAATAAATGCCTCATTAAATTTCTTGGAATGTATCAATTCGTGTATGTTTTTATCATTGTTAGACTTAATTGGTGAACAGATAATCTGACGAACTGGTTCGTAAACATAGATGCAGCGAATTTACTTCACTCCTCTCTCACCCGTCTCCATTCCATGTCTACACTTTGCTATCTACCTAAACTACATGACTGGAAATGTCTTAGCACTGCGCCCTCTATCCTTACTTCCGGAGCGCCGACTACGTTCTCCTTCTTCTCAAAACTTCCTAAACAACATGATTGGATACATTTTATATGTATACAGACCAATAGATCAATACGTATTACAGAAGGTAATAATATTTTGACCCTTTGTTTTAAACATTTTACACCTCATCATTTTTCCCTGCTACATAAAACTCCCATCGCCCCCTTTCTTCTCAACTCTGCATGACTGATGTGCTAGCTGTTCTCAATCGTGCAAAGATTAGTCACGCACGGCTTTGCCTGACAGGTTCGGGTAGACTGTTTTGCTAAAGATTACCTAGACATTTTTCAATTTGCTTTTCCAATGATTCAGAGGTCTACGAGCTATGTCGGGTATATTCCTCTCATAGCTAAACTGGGCCCTCAAGCCTGAAAGAGTGCAACACTCACTGGTGGGCTGATTAAACATAGACATTGGTGGTAGTTAACTTCAAACCCAAACTGTCAGGTTACCAATACAGAACGTGATGACAAAATTGAGCCAGCTTATTTGTCGTCACGGAGGATGAAACATGCCTGTCGTATTAATGACTATTGTTTAGATGCATTTAGTTCAAGAAGGGAGATGAAGAAGATGTTTGTTCTTTTTCTTATCATGACATTCTATTAACAGCATATCAAATGTTAACATCTGTGGCTGAAATTTCATCACGAGCACTGTCAGCTAAATTCTGAGCATTAAATTATTTCAGTTCTATTGGGTATTCTTGTTTTCTTCTTTATTTGTTTTCATTTTGCTTTATCTTAATCATTTCATACAAAATACAGTACTTCTTGTGACCCTACTATGCTAAGGTTGTGAGGAGACAGGTAAGCGAGGAGTGAAGAAAATTGATCGCTTCCAAATCATGAAAACATTCACAATCAATTCCAAGCTTAGCACAGAGATCTTCACTGTAAACTTCTCGTAACTTTCTGCAGAGCACTATTCGGTCTAGCAGGCAGCTATTTCACAACCACGTCACATGAATCCATGTGTAGAAATCTAGATGGTTTCTAGCTCATAAATGATACACGTCGTCGGGTGGGAATCCAATTAACCAATTTTTCAATTTAGAAAAAACCTTTTCAGATGGGAAAGCAATGGATTGCTTTTCGATGCAATTTTCCACATTAGTTTGGCTGGCCATGGTTTCAACAGGGCCAGCAGTTCTGACGACACACTTAGAACTACCTTCTCTGAATGACACAGCCTTTTTGCTTCATGTGAAAAGCTTGTTTATGATGCATCGGAAAACCTAACCGGACTTGAGTTGCAGCAGCGCTGTGTTATCTTACCTTGCAGCATGCTTCTGTATGCTGTGTCTGTGATAGCATAGACATGAGGAGGCACTTCGTGACGTTTCTTCCCACGGTACAATTCAATTACCTTTTCGGTGTAGATCGGTAGCCTCTTGTAGGGATTGACAACTACGCAGAAAAGGCCAGAATATGTCTGTAAAGGAATTCGTTCAAAGAAAGAGATATATGAATAATGCTTTTGTGCTTTGTTGTCTATGTTCTGTGGGTCCTGTTTTCAAGACTACATTCATACCTTTGACCTCAAATTTATTTAGAGCTACAACTCAAGTTTTCGTAATAGCAATTTTTCTATGTTATAAAATATGCATCGGTCGCAATTTATGGCAGTCTGAGGTTAAATTTGAATTGACCAAAGTGAATAACCAATGAAATTGTTTAAATTGTACATAAAAGTTGAAACTGTAAGTATATATCCTAACTGTGCCTAAAACTGATACATTTGAATTAATTTCACCCACTCTCCCTCAGCCACCTTGCTCTCCCGTGGTTGCCAAGCAACAAGATAAATAGGACAACTACTACTATCACCTGATGACACCCTATTAATCAAAACGCTAAGTTACTATTCTACGGATTTTGTTTCCTGCCCTTCTGTTGCTATATATTCAATTTCCATGCATTCATTTGGCATTTCAAGGATTAAAGAAACAAATTTCAGTGTATACTTGAAATTTAACTGCTTCTAAGTTTAATTACTGTATAATCTAAACTTCAACATGGTTTCATCACTCATCAGCATTTAAGAAGATAGTTATAAGTTCTTCAGAGATTTGTCCCGAGAGTAACTTTCTTTACTGGGAACCTGAACAAGCTAACACCGAAATTAAAAGTTGTAAACATTATTACGAAGAGATGTATGGTATCATGGGTATACTGTACATGTACAAAACAGAGCAAATTTTTAGATGTCAGATGGTCCGAAACTAGTTCCCTCCATCACTTTGGAGTTTATACTGCAGAACAAGCACAACCATCGAGAGGTATAGCCACCTGAAGGGGAGAAGGGCACTGAAGGACAAGACAGCCCATTGGTGTTGTACTGTTGTAACACTGAGCCTTGAACTGTACATGCCAAAACTTTGCAAAACACTTCGTTCCTGTCACCTTATGACCATGGGAAGGAACAGTCAGGAATAATCTACAAGGTATGACCTTATCACTACAGTACCTCTTCAAGTTCGCCATCCTATACCACCACTCCCAACAGGAAGGTTAGCCCTAGATGTTCAGCAGGGTACCAAAGAGATTGGTGTTACCTTACAGGGACCCTGCTGGGGTCATATTGACCTTATAAGTTGTAATCACAAGGAGGGTCAGGGAAATGACCTGGTATGACAAAAATCAATGCGATACATGTACAGTATTTACAGTTGTACACAAATAATGTGTACCATGCATACACTATGGTGTACTGTAGGAGAATCTGGACAGCCTAGGTGTTCAAGCAGGGAGTGGCTGAAGATGTAAACACCCGACACAAGGCAAGATTTGGGTCTGCTCACATTCAGGAACGGATGCTTAATGCTATCATGCCAATCTGATTGGACGAGTTAGGTCGAGTGACAAATGTTTGAAAAGTAGTTGTTCTTCTCAACAAGAAAAAGGAAATTGATAATGTCCAGAATTTATCAAATGTTTAAATTGTATCATGTTCAGAAGGATAATCTTTACAACGATACTTATTCGTCTCCTATAAATGCTCAATCCGATCTACCCCAGCCTTATAAGTTAATTGTGAACTACTTATATAATAATACATGAAACCTACTGAAGATATTACTAATTCAGGTTATATACAGTATTTCAATTGTGTCAGTTTTTGCAGACTTGTTAGATTAAAACAGATTGGAAAAGAAAGGACTGATATAAATATTTACTGTACTAAAGTGCTAAAAGATGTCACTGTTATGTATAACAAACTTGTTGTACACAAAAGTGTGGTCCTAGAATATGACACAATTGACCAAGTAACCCTGGATGCCATTACTGTTGAATTACATCCTTTTGGCGCTGACCTTTGCCTTCAAATTGACCACTAACAGTTTAAATACCACCCACTTGCACATATACAACTTAAATTGCTGCACAGTCAACTGATCTAGAGCTGGTTAGACAAATTTCAGTAAGTTTTGAATGCAAAGAGGAACACTAGTAGAAAAACAACAACACAAGTTTATACAAAAAGTGACCAGGATGAACCTACTGTATGCTCAATGAATATTCATGAAAGCAATTTTCTTTCTTTACATCCGTAAACTTTATTTTTATTACCTGTCATGTGTCTAGGGTTTAATTGAGTGGTCTTAAAGGTTAGGTAAAAGAAGTTTATACCCCTTTAAAGAAGTTTACAGCTTTACATACCAAAAATCTGTGTCAGAAACTGGTGGGCAGATAGATACTATAAAATGTCTGATACAACAATAGTAAAAACCACATAGGACTTTGTACCTTCTCTCCTGTTTATGGCTGGCAGTGGACACTATAAATCAATTCCGAAGGGGTCAAGTAAATTGACAAAGCAGAATAGCCCCCCAACATCATGATAAAGCAGTTATAAACTTAAATACATTTCTGAAACTGTTTCAAAGCTTTAATGTTTTGTTGTTAAGTTGTTCAAAAGAACGTTTTGCAAGGAAATGGATCCACCCATCCCAATCTTTCTGATCGGTCCTACACAGGGCATACAAACATTTTCGGGGGTTGGGGGAAGGGGGTGGGAACCAATAAATGTGAAGTTATAAAAAGAATATGCTATTAAAGTTCCCCTGACCTGGGAAGTGAAGATATAGACCACTCCTTTTCATCAGACTTGTGAAATGCCAGAAACAAACAGCAAACTTTGATTAAATGTATCGGCATCGCTTTAAATTAACTTATACCAAATGTGGCAAGTATTTCACAGTTTATAATGTACATGTATACCAAAAATAGGAACACTTTAAGGTCCTTATACATGTTTTTGTACTTCTTGTACCATGGAAAGATAAACATTTCCAAATGGACCATGCTTGTTCACAACCACCCTTTACATATTTTGATGTGAAAAGAAATTTAAGGTTCATGGTTCACCATGGAAAGATACATTCTGATGGAGACATGGTACTGATGTACATACCTACCTGTACATACACTCTGGGACTCATGGTGGTATCTCCTTAGCAACAGTAAGGGGTGCAAGATAACATCAACAATACTCTAACCTTTGAGATGCCCTTATAAACTCATTATAAGTCTTTTCCTAATTCAATTCTCTTTCATTATGAAAATGGGATAAAGGTTATACTATAGAACAGATCAGTTAACAGGGTTCTTCCTAAAGCTTACTCAATGACTCATACCACTATGCTTAACATTCCATGATGTCTGCTTACATTTCCATCATGGTAACATATAAACTGTAGTCTATATATGGTACTACTCATACAAATCTACGGTACAGTAATAACACATTGGAGGGTTTAAAACAAAACTGCAAGTTGCAAATGTCACAATTATCTAAACGACTGCTAAAACAAATAATCCAAAGCAGTCAAAATTGCGCTCTTTCAAAGTTTTTGATTGAAAATCTGAGTAAAATTGCAATCTCTTGAAGGTCTATAAAATTTACAAGCAATTGGTAAAACACTACAGTTTTCACTTTTTAGTACCGAAATCCAGAGAGCATGTTTTGTTGCAAAAAATACAGTATAAAAAAACTTTTGGATGATTTTATGGCTGTGAAAATGTGAGTATATATGAACAAACATAGTGAATGGACAAAATTTACCGGGTACATACAAAGCAAATTTCTAAGATTATTAAGACCGCAATTCATTCATATTTCAACTTGTATAGCAGTGTGATTATTTTGCAGAGCATTTAGTTGTACAATATTAATTTTCCGTGTAAAGTTCTACACTGTAACCTTTCCGTTAATTTTTGTCCAAGTCTCTGAGGAATACTAAGTTTACTTACTGATTGTGGCCAATTTATTTGAGTCATAAGTACATAATTTGCCCATTTCCTTTAAATTAAATGCTTGATCAATTAGTGTATGTTTCATACTCGACTCACAAAACTATATGTATATATAGCTATATATTCATAGATATATATGATACAGTATTTGTTTTCATTCAGACAATCTATAGATTTTTAATTATTGGTTGTCTAACAATGTCACAGTCCATTGTCTGACAGAACTGTCATTTACTTTTTAGTGCTTGAAAACTTGCCTCATTTTGCATGATGAGTAAACTATCTTACCTGTCTTCTCACAGCCATTGCACTCTCAGATTACAGTACAGTACACCACCTGTACATTCTCATTCTACCCCCAACTTTGCCCAGCCCAAATTATCCATATGAACTTTTTTCTACCATGACTGAACAATGTGCAGTATATACTGTATTTTGGCAACTTTAAACGATCCGTTCCTCACCACTGCCCCATCCACATTCTAGACAACTAGGTTCTCAACAAGCTATCACAAGAAAATAACTTTAATTGAGATTAATTGACTACATTGACTTATAGTTAGAAAGGTGATTAAATATAACCTACAGCATGAAAGGGCATGTACTGTATATTTGGTAGGCGGGGGAATTCCATTCATGATATTGTTCAGTACATACTAGTCATGTATGTTACAGTACTGTATTCTCAGTCAGTAGGTGTATGTTTGGAGAGATGTGGAGAGGAGGAGGGGGAGGTGGGGGTGGGTTGTTGGGAGTAGGAAGGGAACTTACAACATTCCATGGTTTATCAAGAATGTGTGTGTGAGTTGCAAAATAGGGTTAGAGACCCATGACACAACGGTAACTAAACAAGGTGACAAGTTACATGAATGTAAGTGAGGGATCAAATGAAGGTAGGGCAGAGTTTTATCTGATATTGGCTGCCATAGTTTGTAACTGTTGTGTGGAATGTCCTATGGATGTCCAAGGTGATAAGTTACATGAATGTAAGTCATGGATCAAATGAAGGTAGGGCAGAGTTTTATCTGATATTGGCTGCCATAGTTTGTAACTGTCGTGTGGAATGTCCTATGGATGACCGAACAGCTAAGAACTGACCATACACAGTGATTGAACATCCTGAAAATGGCTGCTGCATACTGGTTCATTGAATAGAATACTATACGTGCAAACATCAATGGTTCCTTTCACATCCAATAAAGTCCCAGCTGGAATTTGTAGAGCAGTACTGCACTTTAATCCCAACAGATTAACAGAAAACATGGAAGACCCTGTGCATTATACAGGGAAGCAAAGATAACGACACAAAGAACACAATAGAATGAATGGTGAACCTAGATTTCTGCATCCAATTTAGGGTCGGTCAGTTTCCTTAAGAAAGGTAATCAACAACCCCTCCACATCTCCTCTCTCTCTCTCACTCTCTCTCTCTCTAGAGATCTCCCGAAAGGTGGCTGTAAAAAAGGCTTGATACTTCCTTGAATGACCAGTACTTGAATGATGACCAGTACTTGAACGATGACCAGTACTTACTGACTTTCTAACATTTCTGGCAAGACTGAAAACCTTTAAAATTCAGCAAA
>JXUT01149456.1:0-20889 GCA_000934455.1 Apostichopus parvimensis | reverse complement strand
CACTCTCGCGTGTACACGCACAGGTGATTGCTTATTATATATTAGTAAAAGGAAGCTTGAAAAGTATTTGGAACATCGAAAGATGAAACTTGGCGAAATCGATGTCAGAGCAGAATGTAGTACCAAGAAGCTTAGGCTTCGTAGAACTGTCCCATTGTAAACGTTAGAGTAGCCAACATGCAAACATCCTTCGCATTGGAGCTGGGACAGCGCGATGTATAAACAACGAAGAGTATGATGTTCAAACTGATCTTGTGTTACACAAAAATCACCGATGAACTACATATATGATGGCTTAACGATTTTTTTAAAACATATATAATTTTATAAGAAATTTCACTGAAAATTATAAGGAAGAAATTAATCTGCATTCAAACGCGGTTTTTGTTGTGATTACTGTAGGAAATGTGAGGAGCTTTGGTAATGTTGCAATTTGCATTCTGCGTTTGCGAAGATGACGTTAGGTTTTCTACTGATCAAAGCCTATTTGAAATGTCCATCCTAAACGATTAAAAAGTTGTTTCTCTGTCAAAAGCCACACTAGCGTTACCATATATTGAAAACATGTTTGGAAAATTATTTCTCGTTTTTTTAAGGTAACTTCTAAGGGCAACCAGACAATCCTTTAAATGCAGCAGCGACCTAGGTCAGATGCAACTTCCCTCACCAACAATGTGGGCCAGTAATGTAGTTCGATGAAACCATTAGGTCTTCATCAACAACTGTGTGTTGTTTATGTACTAGATTACTAATTATCCTTCTTTTCAACTAAAACAACTTACATAAGAATAAGAGGGTATACAAAACTAGGTACAATGCCATTCCGATATGATCAAATTTAAATTCTTATTCTTTCTCAATAAAAAACTTTTACAATATATGTGAGTATAAGGCCCGATAACACATACGGTAAGAACAAACAAGGGGAAAGTATTAACAGGATTAGATGTCTAATGTATGAGTGTTGAGGGATGAAAAAAAATGCCTCTAACAGGACGTCTTTAATCTTGACCTATCAATAACTTTCCAACCAACTGTCCAGCAGAGATAGTCAATGTCAATCCTAGGGCTGCAGGTGCTTTGGTCACAAAAGAATGCCCAGTGCATGATGTTCTTGCAGTTGATCTCCGTTGCTATCTAATAAAATTTATGTTAATCCAGCTATATAGGGATTAGCTATCTAATCAAACTTTAGTCTAGCTTGAGTCCAGCTTTATAGGGCTACATATTGGAGGTCGGTTTATAGGGGTTGCTCGGAGGAAATTGAACTTTATGACCACACAGGGCAGTTTTATTTTTCAGGGGATTTTTCGGGTTGCCCCGGAGAACAAAGGCAGTACATATTGGTTGTCCAAACAGCAAATTTGGTTGTCTGAAAACATAACAATGACCAATTTGAACATTGTAGGAGAGATGTGTAGGTGGGTGAATATCACACAAGCTTTTGGGGTGATACCAATTTAACAGTTTACCTATTTGGTGGTATTTAGTTACAATGCAATCTGTATTTTAAGAAAAGAACTGGTCATCCAACAGACAACCTCCACTTCTAATTTTGGTTGTCTGATCAGAAATTTGGTCGTCTCGGAGGACCAGACTACCATTAAAAGTTTGCCCTGCTACAACTTGAGGTAGCCAATGTATGCAATTAAGGCCTTTACATACATCACAGTTTTCCACACTATAAAGTAAACATAGCAAATAACAAATACTTATATAATTTTTGTGTAAACAGAGACGCAATCGATATCGCACGATCGTTGTTACACCACGGTCATCGACTTATTTTGATTATCATAACATAATTAACTATGCAACATCTATTACAGGTTAATTCGAAGAGAAACTGTGTCTGGTCAATCAAAAACAGTGAGGATTGTGAGAGTTTCTTTTTGGTATTTCTGATATACTTACCTTGATCGCATACTTGTCCTGTAAATCCAGGAGGACACATACATCGGAATTCGTTGACATCAGTGAGATTGCAAGAACCAGCATTTAGACAAGGATTAGGACTACAGGGAGTTTGAACTGGAAATAATTCAGATCAAAATTTTAAAAAAAATAAGGGATGAAATAAAACAAAAAGTAAACAATATGAAAAATAATCTTGCAGAGTGAAAGCTTCACTAAATGGTGGATTTTAAGTCTCTGTTTTGCACGAAATTATTACACTTTGAAGCTCTTTGATTATCTGACTGACTATCATTTTCTAAACTTTATGGTCATAACATCAACACATTCAATAGATCCAACTTTGTAAAATCAGATTTTTTTTACATTTCATGAAGCCAACCGAACTTCTTATTTGACTTCTATCAGAAAATATGAATAGTGTTATTTTGAAAAGTTTACTTGAAATATATAAAAGCATCAAATATTCTGTTTCAAAGTGGGCGATATAGCATCTTAAATACTTCATATTCAACTGACAGACCAAGGCGAAGCTTCCTGTGAACAAAGAAGCTTGTTATCTTCATTAAGTGGTGATCTCATATACCCATTTATGCCTTGAATTCCTACAGTGACACATCTATCAGGAGAATAGTATAGGTGAACTAACCTTCTTCACACTGGATGCCAGTAAATCCTGGCTGGCATAGACAGACAAATTCTGATCCTATGTTGATGCAGAATCCATCATTGGCACAAGGAAAAAAGTAGCAGGGATCCTCCACTGGAGAAGAAAAGTAGTAAAGTACATATCAGAATGGATGGTCTGCGCCTCATTGAAAAAAGCTCCCACTCACAACAGATTAATAAATATTCAGGCTTCGGGGTAATTTAATCAAACACACTGTTAGACTAACGAGTGACAAAGACTGATAAACAGACACAAAGACAAAATGGAAATCTTAATAAAAGCTAAAGCACTAAAAAAACTAAAAAACTAAACTAAAACAAAAACAAAAATGGATTGTCAATAAACTAATCGTGAAATCATGAATCATAAATAGGAGCTAAATTTGTTCAAGATCGACTAAGTGTGATTGATGTTATTAAAATGCAATGTAACAATGCAATTATTAATTAGCGGTGACATCAGCTAAGGACAAAACGTACGTAACCATTCGTTAATTTATTACCTGTCTAGATGACAAAATTTATATGATTACTCAATAATTAGCATTCAGTTGTCCAAAAAGGATTGTCTTATTACTTGACCAGTCCTTTTGAGAAGTAGATTAATGTGGAAAAATTGAAAAAAAGTTCCAACATGATACAGACCTTTGTTTTCTACTGAATACTTCCGAATTTACAATTAAAACAAAAGGATTAAACATTAAATCTCCTTTTGGGGGTCCTGCTTGGATGATAATCCTGCACCACTGGATCCTCATCTTGAACCGACGAGGTGATGACCTTTACTTCTTGCTATTGAGCGAATTAACAACTAACAGGCAAACATGCTCTTTCAGTCAAAATATGTTACAAGTGATTGATATTTATGTACAAATGGAAACTAACCTTGAATAACACTAACTCTAGTAAGACAGTGTGCTCTGTTTCCAGCATCATCTATGCATGTGACGTTGACTGTTGTATTTCCCAAAGAAAATTCATTCGAAGAAAGACTACTGGAGAGGATCCGGCCAGTACCCATGTCATCTGAGCACGATGGTTGAGGTAGGGCAATGATGACGCTGTTGGCACCAGGACTTATGCACTCTGTTAACTCTGGTAAAATATTTCCACAATCAGGAGGTGTAGTATCCAAGGTAACTGGGTAAAATGGAAGTCATATTTTGGTACTTTTTTTCATTGTTGTAGCAGTACAATAAAACAAATCAAAAACCTTTTATACCTGGCTCTCATGCTAACAGAAATTGGGCACAATGATATTTTACTTTAGAAAGAAAAATAAAGTTTACTATACACATATAAATTTATAGTGCTTGGAACTTAATGAAAATGGGTGCAATTTAATTTGATGCGAGATATCAAAACTTCTTGAAACCTTATTTAGTGTAGGCACCGGCACTGTTGACAGCATATCTGACTATTGATGAATGTTGAACTAAATATTCCTATCACTAGTGCAATGGGGGAAAATATGAAAAAAAGCAAGCAGATATGTGAAGACATACAGCAAGTCTTCATACTTACACCTGACAGTAACATCAAACGCACACCTTCCAATATTTCCAACACTATCTTGATACGCATAATTTACAGTTGTGGTTGTTCCAAGTAGGAAAACTGCAGTGAATCCGTCAGGTCCTTCTATTTGTTGAATAGGTTGAGATACATCCTCAACAATAAGTTCATCCCACATGACAACTACAAAACTAGACATCGAAGTTGTAACTTGAACAATATTTGTCGGGCAATTTGTGATAGACGGTGGTGTGACATCCACTACTGCATGAGGATATTGAATGGAAAACAATAAGTTGTCATTTTAGTACCATTAATATTTATAGTGTTATATTAACATTAATTTTACCCAGTTCCATAATATGATTATCATACTTCTGATTCATAATAATTCAGTCCAATACAAGTATCATTTCAAACGATTGAGGGCAAGTATATTCATGAAAATGTACATCATTAGCTTAGGCTAAGGATAGCCTAGGGTTGGTGAGGTTGATCAATTAACAATTGCTGCAGCTTGTTGTGTATGCTACTCCAGTAACATTACAGGCTAAAATAGCCTAGGTTTGATGAAATTGATCAATTTAAAATCTGCTGCAGCTTGTTATGTATGCTGCTCCATTACCCTTTCAGGTTAGGCCAAGATAGCCTAGATTTGATGAAGTTGATCAATTAAAAAATGCTCCAGCTTGTTATGTATGCTATTCTAGTACCCTTACAGAGATATGGGCCAAGATAGCTTAGGTTTGATGCAATTGATCAATTAAAAACTTATCCAGCTTGTTATGTATGCTACTCCAGTAATCTTACAGGTTAGGCCAAGATAGCCTAGGTTTGATGAATTTGATCAATTAAAAACTGCTGCAGTTTGTTATGTATGCTACTCCAGTAGGCTACTCTTACAGGTTAGGCAAAGATAGCCTATACGTTAGGTTTGATGAAGTTGCTAACTAAAGTCTTCTGCAGCTTTTTATGTATCCTACTCCAGTACCCATTCAGGCTAGGTCAAGAAAATAGACTTACAGTGGCTATTGAGCCCACTCAGTCCAGAAACTATGGCAAACATATGTTTCTACCTCATGAACAAATGTGTCTGTCACAACCAAAATGATGATTTGTGGTGATTATAATATCGTCAAAGAAAAAAGACTGCATACTCAGTAAATCAATCAACTACTTACAGTAATCTGAGCAAAATAGATGAACAAGTTTAGTTGAAATCTCCTACAAGCAAACTAACGGTGCGATAGCATTTATTGCCGACAAGATACAAATTAATTAGCTGATATATAACCTAATTACTCATTGTATTAAAAGTACTGTATGTTAAAAAGTGGGGATTACCTGCTTGATGAAGATACCTTACAAAACAAATCAAGACAGTTATTTTAGAAATAAAAAAACAGATCATTAAACGGAATAGTAGATTCGCAGCAAGTATCACAGAGTTTGCTACTCTCTTATGTTCATTACTTTGATGGGATTGACAAATACGTATATTCAAGCCAGATCCACGTGTCTAACATTTTAAACTTTTCATATCAATGGCTTGCATCCTTTGTTGTCATGGTAACAATTTTTTTTAAATAACCTTATCTACCACACCAAGGTCAAATAGATTAACTCTGTACCTTTGCTTCTTACGCTGTTTGAACTGGGATCAATTATCAACGAAAGGTAAAAGTAGAATAATTCAATTTTTTTATAGCAACATTTTGAAACTATTTTTACCTGTATTATTAACTGTAACAACAAGATTGCAGACAGCAATATTTCCACAGCTATCTGAAAATGAAAACGTTACGGCTGTTTGACCGACTGGAAAGAAATCTCCACTCCTAGCAGTGGCTGAGGGCAGCAAAACAGAGCCACAACCATCAGCGGCAGTAGGTTCCATAAATTGTACAGCCATGCGGTCTTGCAGCGTAAACACTTCCATGTTCACGCAATCATTCACAGTTGGTTGAGTTAAGGTGACTGATGAAAGACAGAGCAAAGAAAATGCTATAATTTTAATTAGAAATGAATTATGAAACGGAAGGATGACAATGGGATCTTATCTCTCTTTAAAAATCTCATCACTCATATTTGTACACTTTTACTGGAGTTGGTATCATGTATGGGTGGGTGGATGGACCATGTGTAAGGGGTCAAAGATGAATATTGCTCAGACTGGCCCATTCTTTCATGTTCCCATTTCACCTGTTTCCTATCTGTAAATATACAGGGCGTACATTTGTCAAAAGTACACAGGGTGGCTCCATGTATACTTGCCCTTTCAGACTGAAATTGTAATAATTATCTTTCCTCTTAGTTAATTGATAAAATGACACAAACAATAAAAAGTGAACACTACCACAGTGATGCAGCTTTAATAATAAGTATATAATGTATATACTGTAAGGATTGTCCCAACATTTTCTGGAAAGAGAAACCATGGTCAAATAATGTTTCATTTTTATCACCATTGTCTATGGTTACATCCATTATTTTCTGTCAAGGGTCCATTGCAACAGCACAGTATGGACATTCAGAGCCTCTCATCAGGAACTTAACAAAATTTGCACCTGATACATCTTACCTCTAAGCTAGTTTCTAAATCCCTGCAGGAAGTATATATGCAGAAAATATCAAATACATACAGAACTTCTTATGTGATCGTTACAGCAGCAGGTAAACACAGACTTGAGTTCCTTTACAAAAGGAAATTAAAAATACGCACCTTCCTGGACGGTAACACAGAAAGTACAGGTCTGGAAACCCTGGGAAGTTGTAAATAAGTAAGCTACTGAGGTTTCACCAACTGGAAAATCATCCCCTGGTGCATGACTACTTTGGATAAACTGGAAACCAGGTGCATCCGGTTCTCTCCATGTTGCAGCTGCAGTCTGCGAAGTTCCTGCTATGGTCAGGACAAGTACGTCGGCTGGACACACCACTGTGAATGGACCTCCTGCGACTAAAATTTCGAAACAAATAATGTGAATTTAAATGCATGCATACAGTTCCAAAGTGGTCTCTTTTGTTGCATTAGAATGAATGGCAAGAATAACCAACTTTCCTAACTGTCTGTTGTGTCTCCTAACCTGGGGATGTTGCAAAATATTATCATCACATTTGGATGGTCATGATCAATGTCCTGAGATGCAGAAATAAGCTAAAGAAGGGATAATTAATGTCTGGTGATTAAGACACATCAAAATGATACAAGTTAAAGACAACAATATGGCTACATCAAATGAAACTACATATAGCAGTTGTTGGAAACAGAACTTCAGAATCTCTAATATTTTATGATATAAACAATATTGCAAATCTTATATTTGTTATGCAAGATCTGAAAACTGAACTACTATATTACGTAAACAGTTTCTAGCTAAAGCTGTAAATATCAGGGATGTTTTCGAGAAGCAGAAAATCGTAAAACTACAGCAATTTTCCTACTATACTTCTAGACAGCATCATTAGCTCAGTGCAAGTTAAGGTCTCATGACCTGCTCTCCTTTTGCATTGAATTACAAGTTACATATGACAAATATATGAAATAAACATGACACTCACTCAGATCACAAGTGGTACCCGTAAACCCGGGTGCACAAATACAGAGAAAGGTCTGCATGAGGATACAGAAACCACTGTTCTGGCAGGGATTCGGGTCGCAAAGGTCTCTGCCTGTAGTGAAGGGAGGTTGCATAGAAAAGGTTCAACTGATAGAAGTGTTAAATAAAATTTGCATTATCTCAACAGCTGATATCTATAGGCTGGATTTTCTCCAAAGATCACTAAATGACTTTACCTTAATCTCAAGTGCCATTAACGGAGCTATACAGTTGGACTTACATTGAAAAAAACAAGCATTTACATTGTTTTCCAAACTTTGACATAAGTTGAACTGAAAGAATCCTTGACCTCCCTCGAAATAAAACAAACTAAAGGTTATTGTACTTGCGAAGGCGGCAATAATTACCAAGTACGTGGAACTACTTACCAAACATGCAATCGTTGCTTTCAGAATTAAAACTATCAAGACTGGTTGAGCTATAGACTTGACTAGACTACACTTGACCTCAAATCAGCTTTGACCTCTACCAAATACCAAAAGGATTTTTACATTCCCCAAAGAAGTTTGACCAAATGGATGTTTGCACATTTAATCTTTACAAGCCAAGACCACCAGACTGATTTATATTGTCTACAGAAAAGTAATGTACCATACATACATACCCTGTTGGCATGAGTCTCCAGTGAATGGAGATTGACAGACACAGCGTGATTGCTGGTCAGCTGTGAAGAAACCAACTCCTCCATTCTGGCACATAAAGAAACAACAGGCATCTGCAACCATCAAAGCTGTGTGAAAAAAAGACAGGAAATTTATTTGTCATTTAGAATTTTTTTTTTTAAATTTGAAGTGCCGGTTATTCTGTTTGGTTTACATCCTACATCATCAGTTCACACTCTGACTGTAAGTTTGCCGTGCGACTGGCACAAAAATGCTGGTCAATTACAACACATTACAAGAAAGACAGGAGTGAGGTTAGGAATATTACAAAACCACATGCAATGGCCTCAGTGTTACTGTTTCAGAGAGGTAATGAGTTGAGAATATTGCTTTGTTCAAAACACTGATAACTCAAAGACATCTGTAGAAAAGAAAACAGCATCAAATTACAATCTATTGTATAATTCTGAACAGACTTGTGCAACCAACATGCATGATTTTATCAAACAGGCACATCAGCTATAAAAATAGTATACCCATTTCTTCAGTTAATGTATTACATTATTTTACTTAAGGCTCACTCCGGTGTATGTTATACTCATCACTTTTCCTCATGCAAAATACAAATGTTTGATGTTTTCAGCTCACTGTATCAGTCACAAACACACCCAAGAATATAAGATATCAGCAACTTGTCAAACTGGTTCCTTTGACTTGTTTCAGATCACCAAGGTTACCTATAACTCACTTCGGTGTATATTAATATTGTATCTCTTAACTTTATGTCAGAAACACAAAATATGTTTTTGTTAGCTCGCATGTATGTCAAGTTTCAAATAGATATCAGTACGTTAGCTACAATGGATTTGTCCCATCCTGATTCCTTAGTTGTATGTAAGCCAAGGTCAGCCAAAAGGTTACTCTGTTGTATAATTACATCATTTCAATTCACCTCATTAATACCATACACACTGACAATGGACCAAAGCTGAACATTTTTAAATGAGCCTCACAGTATATTTGAATTATTATTTTTTGAGAGTTTTATTAACTAATCTCATGCAGACGACAAGATTTACCACTAGAAATGGTTGAATTCCTTTGCACTATATTCTCTTCTCTGTGATGCTATGTATTTGCAGTAAGTATGAAAGAGCAATCAATTTAATTTCTTTCTGCAACAAACATAAAGTGACATCATACCTAAAGGGTCAGGAGAGCCTACATTCCGTTTACTTATGTGTCGACCTGTAAAAGACAAAACATTACAACAAAATATGTCAACATGATATTTGCATAAATTGCAACGATTGATTCCAACTTGACTTTGTCTAAAAAGTAGATCATGATGGTCAAGTCGGGTCGTGCTCAGACAGGGAGTGTGCTGACCGGCTTAACATAAAGCTATACAGGTCTAACATGAAGCTATACAGGTCTACCATGAAGCTATCGGTTCAGCAATAATTCACTTTGTGATGTTAAGTTCCCTATACTTTCACCACACGCCTGTATTTGCTTTTAATTACGGTCTTCCCTGCCTATAGCAAATACTACCTGAGTCCCCTGTTTTTGGCCAAAACAGGCCAGATTGAATATCTACCCGAGTTGGTAATGCTAGCCATACTGAACGCTCCTTTGCACAAATTCATGAATAGACACACAGTGTACTATTTTAGTGGTCAAGCCAAATTTGTCTTCACACGGGAAAGTAGTGCTGGCCATTAGAGCACTTGCATTTACAATTAAACGGTGGCTGGTCAATTAATTAGGTGTACTCAAGGATGAATCCTATTGGCAGTACTTGGGGTAGTTTATGCCATCAAGTAACACATAATAAATACTGCAGTGAATTGAGGAGAACTGTTTTTGTATGGGCAGGCCTGACCAGTCATGTATTTCATTAGTACTATTCATATGCAGTGTTACAATTATTTGCAAGCTGATGTCTTTCTTTATTATTTCTTACCTGTGAAGGAGGATGTATCATACAACATTGGAGAGTGATTTTTTGTTGATGTACTATCCTTCTCATCCTTGTCCAGTGCTAAAAACTCAGTGCAGAAAGACCTTCCTGAAGTTCCAAAATTGATTTCTAAATCTCCTAGAAGATGAAATATGTTCAGCAATGTTTAATGAAATTATGTCTTATTTACGACTTCATTAAGATATTACTATTAAAAGCAAACCAACAATGCAGTTTACAGTGAAGTCAACTTGAGAAACAGAATTTTCCTATATATTTATCGTATATTATTAGTATAATATTTTTAGAAATACGGCAACTTAGGCCACCTGACAATAAGCATGTGATTTCAACATACCATGTACAAAAGAGATTACGGCAAGAAAGGGTAATAAGTGTAAAATTTCAACGATACTTCTCCCCAAAGTGATCATTGGATGAACACTACACAAGCTCCATATATACATAAGATGTCTGATGACTCGGTTTTTCACTACTTCTTACTTTGTTTATACTGACCTGAGAATGTAAACATGACTCAATACAATTAAGGCTCTATGCTATGCTGCAATAATTTGTCATCAACTGACACACCATTCTCTACAGATTTATCTGCGATGATCTGTAACCTACACACGTAGCAAACTCTGAATATTCATCAAATTTGGATCCGCTGTACTATGAACATTTACAATGATTTGTATTACCCAGGTAAAGATTTCATCTGATTTTGAATCCATCAACTACGAGTTAGAAAAATCGAAACAAGCAAATAGTAAAAAAAATTACAATGGTTTATATAACCACACTTTATTATTGAAACAGTAATATCACAATTAAATGTTTCAACATTAACTTTTTGAGGCTATGTATTTACCAGCTGCACTGTGATGGTGATGAGCGACCAAGCCAACATTATTTATGGGACCAAGAGACCAAAATGTGTAGACCTGTTCATCTGTCGGGATCGGTTTATCCAGAGGATCATCTGGTGAAACGTGAAGAAAATACCAATGATTATGTGAAGTTGTGCAAACGCTGGTTACTTGTAGAGGGTCAAACAAAAGTGCAGATTCATGCAAATTCCAAAAGCCATCTATACTAACTAAATGTATGATGGTGCAAATTGACTTGACAATGCCAAGACCATAAGTGTTCTTTCAAACAATATGATAATGATCATCTGTCTGGTTCTGAGCTGTGGTTTGATTTTATCCTTCAAAGATGTGATTTTACCAGTGGTTAAGGTCAGATTCCGTTGGAATTTCAAGGGATCTGAAGTCTACTAAGCGTGGAGAAAATATCCCTTACAACATGCATCTATTAACCTTTACTGTGTAATGTTGGTGAATGAATGGAAATAAATCATAACATGTGCTTCACAATACAGATCTGGTGTTTGCTGTTTCACTGTAGCAATCCTGGAAGTTTCTGATAACGCTGTATAGATCAACAATTTTGTGGTTACCAAACACAGTGTTTGCAATTTGACAATTCAAACTTGGCAACAAGCATTTCTACTAGTGCAGCTATCTATGTATTACATAGTATTCAAATCTATCAGCCTAACTACTGTACACTACCATTCTGTACACACTTTCACCTGTGATCTGGTAGGCGGAAAGTGTTTATTTTTAGACAAAGAACTATATGATTTGATCTAAACATTTTAATGAAATTGTTCAATTCATTATTTTAAAAAGACAGCTGCCTCCACCACTGCCATACAGTCAATCCCCTTTTGCTGTGCTGCTGTTGCAAATTCTAAAATCTAATATCTAGTCTATCCTTACTGGTAATCTTTCAGCGTTCATGTCTCCTGAACATGAGTTTGAGCTTCCCTTAACCTACTAACACCTCAATTCCTTCTGGTCTCCCAAAAACTGACAAACAAAAGTGTGAACCCTGTACATAATACCTGTATTTTTTGAAAGTTCAAACCTTATATATAATACCTGTATTTTCAGAAGTAAGAACCACTTACAAACACAATACATCTTTTTTCATAGAGTAAATATATGCAGGGTACGTGAAACTTCATTTATAGGTAAATGAGTGTTCTCACCCGAATACAGAGGGCGCTCTACTGTAATCGTTGTAACGCCATGCTTGATCACTGCTCCAACCAAGTGTACGTCATTGCTGCCCTCCGAAGAAAACGTATCTGGACATGCTCCCAAACCGCTGTTGACGACGCACTAGAAAGAAGAAGTCTATCAGCACTAGAAATGATATACATGAATAACTCATAAATTGAAAGGAAGTTACTCATAATTGCAATAAAAAATGTACTTAGAATTAACACATTAGTGCATTTTGTATCAATGGTTAAGAACGTACCTCCAAATAGCTTCTTTTCTTGGAGTGTAAAATAGACGTTGATTTTTTTTACAGCCGGAATTGGCAATCTTTGACTGAGCTGAAGCTACATAATGGAATATGCTACCAAATATAAATTGAGCAGAATTCTGTTGTCCTTCTTCTTAATGTGAAGCCACATGCTAAGCAGAATTCTGTTGTCCCTCCTCTTAATGTGAAAAACTGACCGCATGCTACGCTGACCATTCATATTGACCTTACCTGTGTAATGGCACTCATATGATAGTCCTCAGCTTGGGGTTTATTGGTACTAGGATCAATCCACACGACTGTTACATCTGATCCAACCATCTGAGTCGTCGTTTCTGATCCGCTGATCCCAAAAGCCATGTACTCATTCGAAGCAACCCTCCCGCTCAACTCCAATGTGATCTGGTTGTTGGGTTTATCAAGTTGCCATGATACTTGGTACATGTCATCAAGCAAGACTTCACAACGTTTGGTCTAAGAAAAGACAAAATTACGTCATGTCCTTTACATCAGCTGCATGGTTGCATCTTTTACTATTGCTGTGGACTCTCTCTTTCTCCTCAGATACTTTACACGCAAACTGTACCCAGCAAGTTACTGAAACTTTGGATTTCCCCCAGCCTTCTATTTATGTTCTATGTTTTTGTTTATGTATTTACTTTTTAAGCCATGTCTAAAACTTTCAGAGTTTAATGTACCCAAAACATCTTCAATATGTTGCCACAATTTCTAGGAAGCTTACATTAATTTTGTGATAACTTGTCCATACTGTCCATTTGTGACAAAATGTGAGACCATATGTTGCATATTGCATGTTTGCTGTTGTTAGCTCCAACTGTAAGATCAGAAAGTTCTCTCTACCTTGCTTTGTGGTGGAAGTTCAAGGTAAGTAGCAGTTTTGTATAGTGGAGAAATAGTCTAAATAGACAGTGATATGCAGGTAAACAGTTACCTTTGTGACATCTGGCATATATTGGGAAGAAAGTTCTTCATATCATGAACGAAAATGTGAAGGTGTAACATTCAAATTTAAACCCTATTTTGATAGGAAATGGTGTAAATTTCAAGGTAAACAAACAGCTTAACTTAAAGTTACCAATTAGAACTCTGGTATGTATTGTCACGAGTATGCTTGACAAAAGTCTAACGACTTTAGTGCAGCTGTATAAATTTACCAATAAATATTCTTTTGTTTTTTGTTTTGCTCACTGAGTTCGCATTAGTAACATTCGACATTCTAGTATGCTTTGTTTGATTCACTGATTGCTCCACGGGCATCAATTGAATTTGTGTAAGTCTTTGTTTATATTAATTTGCATAAAATGCAGGTAAAGGATCAGAATGAATAGGCCGGGTGAGCAGGTCAGGGCGTGATATTCGTATTTTGTACTACTTGGTGCAAGGTGTGTTGGGTGCACCACAGCAGTTACTCGTTGCAGTTGGATACGATGTCCGTTGGGCGACGTTAGCCCGCAGTATTTCACTATTAGGATCGTTGGCTTTACTTTGCAGTAGAGGAACGCAAATAGTTAGTCGTATTCTTTTTCCTTATTTGAGTAAAGTGAGGCCGGAATATGTTGAAAGGTTGAAAAGACTGATAAAGATATATTTATGAGAGGTTTGTTTGTATCGAATGTCTGTACAGGGAGAGTATATTGTAAATAGGTGATGAGTGTTAAAAAGGTGTAAAATATATGGGATCATACAGCGAGATCAATGCATGTTTGATATGTTTCCTATTGCCGAAGTAATTCATGTTTGTGTGAAATATTTGTTTATACAATGCATACATTTTACGTTTTGTTTCATGGTTTTTGCCCCTGGTTACGAGGATTTGAATAAAGCTACTCATATAAAAGACACACACCACTAGAGTCTTGATATTTTCCATTTGAATCGTTTCACCTTACCCGTGACCTTACTCTTGACAGAAAATGGTGCAACATTTCAAGGTAAGAAAGAAGCAGTGAATCATAACCCATTTAGATTTCAGTATTAAGCAGGACATAAAGTTCCATATAAAGGTAATCTAAGGTTAATCTGAAGTTACCTCTGTGGCATCTGATACGTGGGTAGGAATGACGGTGTTACACTTAAGTTCATAAGCAGTTCTAAAGTTACCTCTGTGGCAACTGATACATTGGTAGCAACGACGGTGTTATATTTGAGTTCATAAGCACTTTAACAGTTACCTCTGTTGCATCTGATACATTGGTAGCAACGACGGTGTTACACATAAGGTCGTAAGCAGTTCTAAAGTTACCTCTGTGGCATCTGATACATTGGTAGGAATGACAGTGTTACATTTGAGTTCATAAGCAGTTTTAAAGTTACCTCTGTTGCATCTGATACGTTGGTAGGAATGACGGTGTTACATTTAAGTTCACAAGCATTTTAAAAGTTACCTCTGTAGCATTTGGAAAGTAGGGAGGTAAGTTCTCCGTATCTTGATCTGTAATGGTGATGACGTTAAAGTTTTTGCCAACTTCTGGCTGAACCCAGACAACAATGAAATCAATACCAAAGACTGTTAAATCATCAGGTAATGTCATGGTAAGGTTAACACCTGGCTTGAATGAAAGTTTTGAATCTCTGAAAAGAAAGATGAGTTAATATGTTAATTACAACAGAGAAAAACATTTTAAAATGAACAATTAGGTCTGTAGAGTCTTGGGGTAAGTTAATAATGAAAACAACCATTTCAACTCAAATTTTATCTCACCAATATTCTCCTGCCCTCCTTGAGACCACAAAGGAATGACTTCACCCAGTGATCTATATCCCTGCTAGAAAAATATCCAAAGGAAAGGCTCTCCTTTGTGACGGTTATATGCAGCCTAAATGTGAAATTAATTTGAATTCCATTACTTACTCATCTTTATTCAACAGCTCTATCTTCCATTCAGTTGACTCTGGACTTCCACTACCTGCATAAATTGAGAATCCTGTAAGAATAATGCAAAAAAAAATTAACTGCTACAATCATTCTGTTTTAACATGATCAGAACATTCCCTACTTAACCAGACCTGCCAGAAGAAAGGGTTTATTTTGAGGGGACAGAAACTTCAAACACAGTGGGACATGTGACTTTGAATTAAGGAAGCAAACCACAACATCACCTCTAAATGACTCCTGACAACTGAACCCTCTGTGCATTCTGTAATAGTACAAATTCAGAGATTGTCTTTAACCATAATAATTCTTTGTAATTACAATTTTTTTTATTATTTATTTTGCAACAAAAAGGCATTTTCTAATTGAAGATTTCATAAGTTCTCCATGAAAGGTCACTTTTGAATCTCCAAAAAAAAATTAAATCAAAATAGTATCTTTTCATTTTTTTTTTTTGGGGGGGGGGGTATTTTTCACTTCTAATTTATGAAAAAGTGCATTTTTTTCTCCAAACTGGGGCAAGTTCTGGTTAGGTTATTAATTTCAAAATCAGAATAAGAAGTATGCTGTGAGCAGTATTCAAACACTGTACTTCAAGTCAGGCCCACCGTCGCTCGTTGTAATTACACAAGAGAGAGATCAAATTAATATATCCTTTTGAAAAAGATGAATTAGCCACACCTAGATAACAAAAAAAACACATGAAATCATGGAGCATAAACATTCTAAGTATATAATACTTGCAGGGTAATCGTAGTGATTGAATAGGTGTTTTAATGTGGAGTTATTTTTTATTACATACACATTTTGTTGCATACATCTTTATTTAGGTGTACAAACCTGACTTCCAATGATCATAGACAACACCGATGAAGGTGACTTGTTTGATATTTTCGATGACTACATTATCCACATGAAACTTGTAACCAAGCTTTGTGAAGGAAAAGTCTCCAAGCTCTCGTCTATCTGGAGGCTTGAACTGGCAGGAGATGTTAACATACCCATAATGCACCTGCAAGAAACATGCATCCTGATCAACAGTTTATTGATAGCTATTCAAGTACATTCAGTTCGCATTTACATGCTTTGACGATCAAACACCATAATCTTCATTACCTCAAATATGCGAGGCATGAATATATATATGAGAAGCCCAACCGGATAAAGTATAAGATTGTCGTGGATGGCTCTGGCTCTAAGAATAACGCAGAGAAGGCTACAGCCAGGCTGCATAGCATGTAATATTTTGCACTTTGCAGTTTACAAAAGTCACTAATCTTTCTTACAATAGGCATTGCTGGTCTGCACTGATAAATCTCTTTTGTTTGA
Source organism: Apostichopus parvimensis (assembly GCA_000934455.1). Classification (NCBI taxonomy): domain Eukaryota; kingdom Metazoa; phylum Echinodermata; class Holothuroidea; order Aspidochirotida; family Stichopodidae; genus Apostichopus; species Apostichopus parvimensis. Next base: position 4,035 of record JXUT01149456.1, on the reverse strand, counting down.
TATTGATTTCAGCATTGCTGCAGCAGATTTTGCAGCAGCTGCAGGGAAAAATATTTGTGTCCCGTAAACATCAAAGTCTGCAAGAGGTGCAGGATTGGACTTGGAATTCAAGTAATGTAAGGTTTCACGGTCTAGTGATCATCCTTTTTATGATGCCATAATCTAGTACTCTTGTTGTGTACACACAGGCATTGAACCAAACTACCCCTCAAAGTCACTATTCATCTTCAGTTCTTTCATATTTTGTGAAAGATTCCCTTTGAGGCTATTACTAGGTGCTGTATGCTGCCTTTTCATATTTAATGCTTTGTTAAACTTTTCAGATGGGCACTGGGTTGGAACCAAATAGCCTGAGAGAATTCAGGCAATCATACATTGATTCAAGAACTGTATAATAATGCGCATAGTAGTTGAGTTGGGTGTAAATAAATAAACACAAAATAGGCAGACAACTTGGTATGCTAGTCGTTACACTAAGGGGGCACTGCCAAACCACGTTTATATGTTAAAAGTTTAACAACAAGTCTACAGTAGCTGGATTAAAAACACTGGCTCTGTGTGCAAATTAAAAGTCAAACAAAGTGAATGACATTTGACAGCCTGAATATTGATGATTTTGATGTTGACCCCCTTTCACAGTTAAACAAACTGGTAATTGATCAATACCAACATTTGAAGTTTCCAATGGACTTTAATGACATCATATTTTACATTTATGGTAATAATAATGTCAAAAGTTTTTGTTCAGAAATAACTAAATGTATTATTACATGCCTCATACAAAACATCCCAGATGGCTATCCAAGAAAAGTTTGCAATCTCCTTGCCGGATGGAAGAACCAACAGCACATCATGTTGAAAATACATGCCTAAGCTTGCTGTTCTGTATAAAGTAAACACAGACAAACATTTTAAGAGGTCAGGATTACAAAGATGATGAGGGGGGGGGGGGGGGGGGGAATGGTTTCAGATCGATTTTGGTGTAATATCACAAAATTTGTAAGAATATTCGGGTCGACCAGATCAGTATTGTCCCCAAATGTGCTAGCAAGTCAAAAAATGGTCACTGATGCTCAGATTTCAACAGGCACAGCATCGTTACAAACTGAAGATGTTGCGTCTGGGACGCACTTTTTTAGCCAGTGATGCAAAACCTGCGGATGCAAGCTTTTCTTAGGGGGGGGGGGCAAGAAACCCCAAGTACACACACTCACAACTAGGCCTATGCAAAGTATAACAAACAATTTTTGGAATAAATATCTTTCTTTTCTTATTTCTTTCTTTCAAAGAAAAACACACAACTACTTCAAAGAACAAAAATTTCCCCCAATCCTTTGTACAGATGATTGAATTTGTTTGTAAACAACTTAATCTTCAATGTACAATCAACCGCAAAGTAGAGAGAATTATGACAATAAACCCATTACAGAGATTTTCATGCTGCAAATAGTAAACGATGCCTTTCCAAATTTCCTGTGATTTAATTGGCTTATAGTCCTTTTACAATTGTCTGCAGACATTCTTGCATCTGTATGCAACTATTTGTGATGTTACTGTCCCCTGTGGATAGGGAAATGTGTGCACTCAAATATCACAACGTTAGGTTTTGTTAACACATATTTCGAAGTGCTCATGGTACGAAGTTGTAGTTGAATTGTTTCTAAGAATATCATGCATATATTTGAACCATTATTTTGATGACAAATGTTATGACTTGGGACTATTTATGAACTGCCTGGGAAGCTATAGCATCTCTGATACCGAAAAGGATTATCTTACACAATATTTTTTTCTCTACGCATTGAGAGTTGCTTAAGTAAAATGCATTTGAAAATCCGCCCTTTAGGAAGACTGCCATTCATTTTTCGCCACTGGCCACTTCTGCACCTTTCAAGGTTATTGGTCTGGAACATTAGCCTGTGTGTTATGCAATCAATTCGCCAAGCCTAGCAAAGGGAACGAGCATGGGAAAGTCACTTCCTCAGCTCAAAATCCCCCGATCTACTGCGAGAGCCTATTCAAATGCCCGAGGCAGGTAAACTGTTAGGGCAGTGGTATTAAAGGGCGCATTTTCAAATGGTGCATTCACACCACAGTAATTTCTTCATCGCAAACTAAATTTTTGCGGTCCCATTCCCCACATGCTTCTGTCAAATATTTTGTGAGTGTAAACTATATACTTCGTCAAAAGTATAGCCATTATAGCATTGCAGCCTTACAGCAATGTGCACTGCATGATGAATAGGCTAGCATATATGGTAACTAATCTGCAGCAATCTTTCCCGTTTCAGAATTTGACAGTAAGTTTGTTGTTGTATACTATTTACAGCTTTTTTCGTGTTTTTTTCGTGCACATTATAGACCTATCACTACAGGCTTCCATTTTGCACAAGCCAATGTTTTGTCAGGGGTCATTATAACTAAGTATTGTGCATTCCTGTAGAGGTATTTGGAAGTGCATGTTTTCATGGAGGAATGTAGGGACGTAAATTTTTCCAAACGGACGCAAACATTTTGAAGACCTTTTAAGATCCTGATAACAATACTGAGGCATTAAACTTCCAGCCTCAAAGCAGTTTGGTTCACTAGCTGACACATTTACTGACTGTCTAATTGAACCAAGGCGGCTTTATTGTCTGGGTAACTTCAGAAAAATAGAGCCTTCAGGAAAGAATTTTTGATAACTTCTAGCAACTTTAAGAAGGCTACACTATTTGAGGCAATACTGATGACCTTAAATGGCATCTACACCTTTCTCAGTTGCATATATGTATCCAACGATTTATGGTTACCAGTTAAATGGTATATATACTATATCAAAAACCATACAGAAGGTTAGTATTATCAGATGTGTATAATCAAAAATTGGAGCTTTGTAAGAAGCCATCTACACAACTAAAGCTGACTTTTTTTTCATTCAAATTTAAAGATCTATCAGAAGACATGTCTGGTCATGTGTAATATCACATACAAAGCTACATGTAAAGTACATGCTTTGATGATATATAGTGAGTTGGATTATATAGGGATCAGAATACCTTAAATCATTGACTTCTGAAGATACGCATGTGTGTTAACAAGGTGTGGCATGTTTGACATGACATGACATCAAAAGACCTTTCAATTTCACTAAGTACATCTACTTTATATCAAACATCTACATAAACATAGTATTCCACGTTTCTAGTCTTGACATAAAAGGTTACAAGATTTGAGCTGGCTTTAACATATGGTGTATTAAAGTGACATTTGACCTCAGCCATACCATTACAATAGATGTGAGATCAATGCAACCAAGTATCCATTTTCGGGATATCATGTTTTCAAAGTTTCTACTTTCTCTGTGGACATATTGACCTCTACTTTAACAGCAGACTTCATCTATACCCTTCCGTATCTGAGGCATTTAAAGACCACAAATGAGATCTGTCCAAGACTTATTCCAAGTTTCTCTACTTGAAATATTCATGAAGTTTATAAGATTTCATCATTGTGACCTCTGCCACTGTCTTTCAATAACCTTTGAACTTAACCTTTGAAAGCAATACTCTTTATCTACGTCATGTAAGGTTTCACAAACTTTGAAACCTATCTTTTCAAATTTCCCTCCTTAATGCGAAGCATATTAAAATATACATATATATACAGGTTGAGACTTTTAGATTAGTGGAACACTTTGTTATTCAGACTTTCACACGGTGAGCGATCATCAGACCATTGCTATATATATATCTACACACAGTTTTAGAACTTTGACATCTGATGATCGAAAATGAACTCCACTAAACATCTACACACAATATTTAAGATCCATCCAATTGCTCTTCTTGAGCTTTCCTTAAATTTGCAAGCAGGGGTCACACGTACATACATACAAGTACGCCATCACAACTGTATTGAAAAGGAAACAACAAAACAAAAACTTTCTAGAGCAAAGATATCGGACAAGAAAGAATAAGTACCAGAAGGACCAAACTTAGAGAACCATTTGATGTTTTTCAGTGAAGCCCAGTCACCAAGTGAAGACAATGCAAC
>JXUT01149442.1:0-10420 GCA_000934455.1 Apostichopus parvimensis | reverse complement strand
AATACAAAATTACCATTAAACCCACCTGTTTCATTTGTTTTGAATGAGTAACATAGAACAGATGTGTGATATTAATCGTGTCTTTAGTAAAACTATTATTTACTTGTTTCATCTGTTTAAGATGAATAAAAAAAATAACAACAGTGTTCACTTAGTCTGCAGTTTAACTACTGCTCACTTGTTCACATTTTTTGGGTACATATTATTACATAAAAAGGTAGGAAAGAATACAACAAAACCCAACAGTGTCAACTTAGTCTGCAGTTAAACAATTGCTCACTTTTATCATCTGTTTTGGATGAATAAAATATAAATACAGTATTAACTAATAGTCTGCAGTAAAGTATGTCCTTCTTGTACATCTGTTTTGTATCAAACAAATAAAAAAAAATAAAAAACCAGCAGTGTTAGCCTATACTCTGCAGTTAAGCTATTTCTCACTTTTATCAAGTTAAGCTATTGCTCACATAATCGTTTCATCTGTTTTGGATGAATAAAACAAAACAGCACTGTTAAGCTAATTAATCTCTTGCTGCCTGGTCTGTTTATGAAGACTTATCACTACAAAACAGCCTTTAATGTATGCTGAAGTGAGAAAAGGTTTTACCAAACTCACACATGTATTTGTACTAACAAAACCACTGTTGTAATGTAAAATTAAGCATGATGTCATACTGTCATATAACCTGACTTTTCAATATATATAAAGCTCAAACTTTGCACCAGCCATTTCTCAATTAACTTGAATAAGGGGGAGGAGTGGGGGAGGGGGTGAAGTTAAGGATGATATTAGGGAGAATTCCTAATTAATCATTCTTGTAAGCATGATATGGAGATCAGTCATCTCTCTTGTCTGAAGATAACAAACATTATATGCAGTTTATACATATGCATGCATACTAACTTTTACTTACAGAATTTAGTGGTGATGGATAGAGATTTTAGGTGGGGGAGGAGATGGAGAAGGGGCACAGGAAGGTGTTATTTGCTCCATCTGAGGAAGGGGGGAGGATTATGAGTTTTGCATTTGATACAGATATTATTCTAAGTTGCAAATACATACATGTACATTACATAAGCGAGCCTTGTCAATTCTTCTACATGTTTGTGGGCTGAGGAGGAAGTATATTTGGACAAGGTGGATAAAGGGAGGGAGGGAGGGGGATGAGAGGGAAGGGGGAGGGGAGGAGGTTAAGACTAATTCTTTTCAACCATTTACAGTAAATGACAAAAGCTCCATTTTACATCACCTCACTGCAAAACATATTTGTAACATACAGACAAATCCACAACCTAGTCACGGTACATCTTTTAATATCTGATCTGTGTCATACATGTGATTTGCCCACAATGCACCAGCAGTGCAGACCAAGCTATCTTTATCTGTCTGTAATTTGATAGTTGGCAATGTAAAGAGTGTGAGAAACATTTCTCTTTTTTTGTGAAAGTGGAAGGCTCAAATTTCACTATGTGGGTGGAATTGCAAATGAAGCCACAAGCTCTTGACCTGTTAGCTCTATACAGTATATACCTATACACCTGGGAATAATTTAAAAGACTTTTAACCAAGTATGTATTATCATCGGCTGTTCTTAAAAGAAACCTAAATATAAACAGTTACGGTAAATTTGTCACTCCGTGTAGTCTGACGCTGAAAAAGAAAGCTTTTTGTTTGGAGTCTTCTACCTTTTACTTGCACATCACACATACTTGTTGAAACAAAACTTACTGATAAAGAAAACAAAATTTGGAATTGCCAAACACTGGGTATGAAATTTGAGCCAATGTGTACGAGCAACCAATTAGGACATTTCATGAAACTTTCATGGACTCGTAGTCACACTAAGTCGAAGAACATCTCTTGGAATATATATCATGTTTAATATGTGAGAAACAGTGTAATGTATATAATGAAACAACCACCTTAGTGCATAAGGAAACAATAATTGGAGCAATATATTCACTGAATCTTTGGAAGCAAGGTTAACCAAGCAATTAGTCAACATTTGCTTCCCCTCCCCGCCCCCTCCATCTCCCCCCGCCACCCGCCTTGTCAAAGACTGACAAACAAAAAAACAAGTTCACACATTTCCACATTTAATTACCGCACCTAAAAGTTGAACTACATTTCTAATAAAATGTGCATGCTACAGTTAACAGAGACAGTTTATCACTTGTTTAAAAGGAATGGCTCTCGGCAATAGAAGGAAATGCAGTTTTATTTAGTTTTATGTATGGTCCAGTGAAAATATTTTGCAAAACATCATGACAGCGATTGACAACAAACTTTCCAAACTCCTTAAATTTTAGTATATTTTGCAAATTATGACTGATGGCATATGAAAATGCCTCATGAAATAATTTAGGTGTCTACAACTTATTTTGTATTATGACACGAAACTTTGTCTTTTTCACGTTTTTGTGTTTACATACCTAACACTATCCTATCATTGTTAGTGTATGGCACAGTGAAGTCTAACCAACTGGGCAGTTCCATGCTTTGTCGGCAAAAAAGGTTTTACCAAAATGTTTGTGGATTTGATTTTCTGCATAAAAGGTGTCTTGTGTTGTTACTTTATGGATTTTCATATTACAAACTCGGAATAAAGTGGTTAAAACCTGTTCAAATTTGTAGTATATAGTAGTAATTTAGGGCTCTTATATTTTAAGTTCAGATAGGCACTTTCACATGTTTATTGTTAGTCCTCCGTACAAATTCAATGGAATTTTACAGTGTGATTTCCCTCGCATACAGTAAACTCATTGAAGAAGTCCCACTGACTTAATTTGTGAAAGTAAAAAGATCGTCAAAGAGCAAGGTTAATCTCTTGCCAGTGACCAATCAAAATCTCCCAAAGATTGTTGGGTTACTCTATAGTATAACTAAGTGTACTACTCGGAATGTACAGCACTGAAAGATGGCCCCGTCGGGCACTGACGGCATAACAAAAAGGGCACCATGGCAACCCCTGCCGTCAGCTGGATGTATTTTTCAGGGGCATCTTGGCAAGCATTGAGGGTACGATAGCTTTTTGCCATCCGTGCCTTCGGTTGTGTCAAGCCCTGTGTGTAAGTATGGATATTATGCAGCTTAATCCATGAGTACTAATGACACAGAATTCATTTCTCTCTATACATGGCCAAAAGTGCAGATATCAAACTAGCATAGTTACTGACACAAAAATAGTATAGCAAAAGTGTCTGTTGAAGTGTATAGACATATGATGTCCACTACGCAGATAAAATATATTCCATATCATACTTGAGGGCACAAATTCTTGAGATGGGTTTGAGAATGTCAGGTAATAGTTAAGCAATTGCTGCTGGTTGTATAGGACATTGACCTCATTGCATGTCATATTTACTTAATGGTTAACTAGAGGCCTTGAATCCTTTGATATGCTATGCTGCACATAACAGGAGGTACCTGACAAATGGCTTTCTCTTGGGGTATGTTGAATGAATATCCCATGGGAAGAGATTGAGGCCATTTTTGACATCATACCCATGCAGTATGTCCAAGAGCGTGTGTGTTCTCTCATAGGGTTGATGCCACATGAACGTGGTTTGAATCAAATGACTAAAAATAAGACTATATATCCCCAAAGTAAGTTTATAGTAGATATAAGAAATATAATTGTTACTGGAGAACAGACTGCACGTTTTATATTTCTCATCTCTTTGACTTGTAGCTTAATGCAAGATATCGGGCGAGTGTTGTAATAAACGTGTCAGCAAGATCTGCTTACATTGCAAGATAGCTGGAACCGTGGAGTAATTATTCCCAAAGATAGGCACTGGTTCAATTAGATAATTTAACGTTTCACAGAGGGAAAAATAGTCCCATGTGATATGGGAAGTAGCCTGATCACTGAAGTTTGAACAAGAGCGACCATTATTTGACTTTCTAGCATATTTGGGAACAATAACGATGACCTTTAAAGTATACATTAATTCAGGTGCAAAAATGAACGGGAAAAAAGAGACATATAATCAGTGATTTCTTTCTCCGTTTCCAATGATTTCCCACCAAAAACAGGAAAGATAACATTTGACTCCAATCTGAACCAGTTTATAATACTATCCTCCATTATATACCCAGCAGTTGTGTTTTCAATGATTTTGCTTTTCAAGAGCATTTTCAATGGAAAACTAAACATGCTTGTTCTACACTGTACTCTTATCATTTGGCAAACAAAGTGGAGCAGCTCATTTGTTTGTTTTAAACTTTTTTGAAGGGCGTATTTTTTAGGCTGCACAAATGTCAAATATAGCTAGCCTAGATTGTTTCTCCATGTTCTTTTACTACTTTATGTCCACTTTTCCAAGTTGTGTACATATTATAATAGTGTATGCCTCAAGGGGTTTTAAAGGTCTCATTTCCTAAGCAATCAGTATATCTGAATTCGCAAACCACCATATGTATGCTTCTTCCGATGTTGTTCATGTGGCAATGTAAAACTTAATGACACATGCAATGATGTGCTAGGACATATATCACATGTGCACTGGTGAAGAATTTCAGTTACCAAAATCACCTTTGTTGATTTTTCACCTGTTCCTGCATGTATGAAAACTGCATGTATTTTGTGAAACTCAAAGCAACTAATTACTGCTCATCTTGTTGCTTCTTTGTTTTGCTGTTTCTGAAAAAAGAATACATGAGCCTCCAAGGGAATAAGTAACTGAGGACAGAAAATTGCTTTTAAATTAAGGAGATCTGTATAAACACACATGATGATGGCGATGACCAAACCATGCAAGCACCTATAATTCAGTAGGCTTTGCATAATACAGGAGCAAACTGGATGAAAAGAATGAGGGAACGACCGGTATAATAGTGCGTTCAAACATACTCCTTGCATCCCTTATAAACTACTTGGTCGTATTATGCTGTATTCCCTCACACTTCTCCATAATTTGATAATATAATTGAGTTAAAAATTTAACCTGCAGGTCAAAGACTGAAAAGATTGGCCATTTAATGATATAATAGAGCTCTTCAAGTCACTCTAATTAGGACTAAACAATGAAGTAACATTTGGCTTTTATAACATAGATTATACATTATTATAGTGATCAAAGCAAACAATTATATCAATTAAAAATTAAATACTTTGCTTCAGAAACTGTGTGTAAATTACAGCTGGATGAATAATAAAAGTATCGCCATTTATATTCGCCAAACGTGTTATCAACTGTACTGTAGTTTTAGTATGTTAGGAAGTAACATTAGGCTATACCAGCTTGAATACAGTTACAAATATTCCATTCTGCCTGATCCTTCCTTGTTTATAAAGCTGTTATTACATACACATAACATTCCTATCACAATTAAAAATAGCATTGTGATCAGGTTTTCATCAAAGCAGAGAGAAAGGGTTACTAAGCTTACGTTTCGTTGTATAACTTTTACTATAAAGGAAGCTTTACTCCAATCAGTGTATGTTTTAAGGTCAGAGTATAAAAGACTATGACCGTCTTGAGATGTTTTGAAAAATTTCTTGTTCAACTCTGACTTAATTCAGACTACTTCCAGAGCTCAGATAACTATTGTATGAATGCTAGAATACCCTTTGCCTCTTGGAGGAAACTAGAGCCCATTGCAGGCCCACCTTAATGTCAATACAGCATTCACTTCTGCATTAAAAAGCTCTTGAATTACCACTAGAATTACTGGGGTCCTTCTTCCCTTTACAGTATGCTGCTTAACAAGTAGATTGCTCTGTGGAATGAGAAGCTAAGGTCATGACTGTTAATTAATTGACGATATATTACGTCAGTAAATTAATCATCTGGAAGGCAGGAAGTTTTATCATCCAATGTTAATAAATTTTATGGTGTGGAAAAATAACTGTTTACCTTGTGCCTCAACTGAATCTTAAATGACAAACAGTATGATTGTTATTCAGAGCTCTCTTTTCAAAGTCTTGAGGTTAGACAGATATGCTATGAGAAAATTCTGTCAAGGATTAAGGACGATATTTTCTTATTGAAGAATGGCAAGTTTGGGCCTGCAATGCACCATATATTGTTCAAACACAGGTTTAATTAACCTAGTTTTAAGTTAAATTAATGATGCATGTTAAGTCAAATCTAATTGGGGATCAAATTAAAGATTTAAATCTGCTATTTGACTTCTAAGATCATCGCTTACGGGACTGCTGATTGGCCTAAAAAATGGTAATGATAATCCTAATGAGGCATGCCTACTGGAACAAAGGAGCTGAAGTTTAATTAAACATTTATGCAATCACCTTTCAGTACTTTCAACAAAAAATTGTAATTAGAATAAAAGGGATAGCATGTGGCACAGCTAAGTGTTAATTGTGGAGGTAAGAATATAACTATTTTTACCTGTTATTAATTTTCACCCCCAATTTAGCTACAGGATTCATTGAAAAATTTGTCGCTAGCAAAAGTTGTTATATAGTCTACATTGATTGGTGGGAATAATTTTATGGATAAGAATCCAAAGGAACTGATCCCCAAAAACTTTTAGAAGCCTGGCTCTAAACTTTCAGTGTAACCTAAAGATCTTTATTTATGATGGAATGTGGGTTTTCCCCAAAAGTATTCCCAGACAACTGAGTTAATTGAGTTTTCAAACTTCCAGAAAATGAATTATGCAAGTGGTACATTGCAAAGTAAGATGTTGAAGAGGACTAAAGATACATGAAGCTAACATTCTCCTTTATGGAATACACTGTTGCCCAATCCCCACTCCGTGAAAATTCAACCAAATCTTTGAGCAAATAGTACCTTTATTAAAAACAAGATGATAATCAGAAGAAAAAGCTATATGCCACTGGAGGCCCTTTAATCATCTCCATGACAAGTGACTGATGCAATGGGAACTGACATATCTTCTTAGACTAATTAATGGCATGACATTCGCAAAACCTGTCACAATTCATGGTCAGGAACCTTCTGTGATGCAGGTATCGACAACCAATTATGTTTAAGGAAACCTTGTATGCCGCGCATCACCCAGAGAATAAAGGCCTCTCAAACAGTCTACTTCAAACTTTAAATCAAAACAGACAAATTTAATAGGGAAAGGGCCTAACCATTAGGCAACCTAGCAGAGAGCTTTGAGGCCTTAGTTTTTAACCAAGCTCATGTAAATTAAGACTCCTGTAGTTTACCGTTCATAATTTATTTATTTTTTGTTGAGCATTTGGTTCTAGGTGTAATTAGGCATCATCTGGCATGTGGACCCCACTGAAAGCTCTTTATGTATATAATGCCATCTATGTTGAAGATTTACTGATGGAAACCTAGCTTTGATATCAGCTGTAGCATAATTTAAACCTACAGAACTCAGTAGACACTCCTTTAGGCAAGACCTAATTCAAAAGGAACATTGATATGTTTTCACGAATGCAGTGTTAAAATATATCCGTTATAACAATTGTGATTTGCATCATGTATGTAATTTCAACCATTAAGTCTGCCATTATTCTGCATCTATTGATCTCTATAACATTGTGTCGATTGCTATTTCATGGACAATATAGACTAATTCTTCTCCTTTTCCTGTAATCTGAGCATGCATGGCATTGCCATGGTTACATATAATTCAAAGTATTAACTTTCTGATTATCCATATTTCACATTGCTTCAATGGTAGCAAACCCTATTAAATTAACTACTACTATGGCAACTGTTGCTATGGCAACTGACATAGCTGTATGATGGCCCAACTGGTAAAGGAACTAAAACATCTCATCCTCCCTATGGGAGCGATGAGAATAACAATTTGTAAGTGATTGAAGTATATTATCATGATGAATTGTCACCATAAAAAGTGTGTCTTTTGAATGAAAATTTCTACTTTCCAATAAAACTCCTAAACTTAAGAATGCTTTCATAATTACAACTTGGGCACTTCTTCTATGTCCTATCCCACAACTAACTGCTTTGGAAGTCTATCTCGACTATCTACTTAACACGATGGCTCAGTTAAGTTATAGCAAATATACACAAGGAAGAAGTGTGAATTATACCCACTACCTATGAACAATTTTCCTACAACATTTCCAATACTTGCAATATTAAATTTGAAGTATTAAATCAAACTTTAATATTGGACTGCATGATCAGAGGAAATTGGCTCCTCGACAGAGGGTAAACAAAGAGGTTTATAGTACACATGGTCGGTTTAACTGGTTCTCGAGATTGCCTTAGAGATCTAGATCAAATCACAAACAGGACTTACTGACGGGAGGGCAGAGGAGGGTTCAGTATGGAGAGGGGGCAGTTTGAAGGCAAGTTTGACATGTGACTTTGATTTGAGGGAACAACCACAAAATTATCTTTAAAATTTCTGACAGAATGGATCACATGTACATTCTGTGCCACAGTATTTGAATGTTTGTCAATAAAGTGCCAGTCTTCTCAACTGATCTTTTTCATGCATTGTTTAATCATAGTGTTGTTTTTACTCATAACTGTTATAGTTTTTCAACAATAGGGCACTTTTTAATAACAAAATGGGGAAAAAAATATACTTCATTTACACCAGAAAGTGTCAAAAAGTCTAGTATACATGCAGAGAGCAGCACTTTTTAAAACTAGGCAAGCACACGCCCCTTATGAACCCTCCCACCTTTCTGTTAACAAAACTGTACATATTATTGTATTAGGTTTCTTCTTAACTATTACAAGTGCCCAGAAAGTTTTTGCATCAAGTAACACTTTCTTAGTAAGATTTCGTTCACTAAAGCAAACACATAAATCACAGCTTCCCCTGATAAAAGTCATTTTTGTATGAATTATACAACATGCTTTATTTTCATAACTACATTCTTTGGTATTTAAGATTTGCAATGACATTGAACAACCATCAAGTACAAATTTCCTAACTTCATTTCATCTTTTTTTTTTGGGGGGGGGGTAACATTTCCATGAAATGAGGATGGCTTGCATATAACCAATGCATTTCAATAGAACTTTGTAATAGAGAACTTTGTTATAGATAAACTTTTGAGTAACACCCACGAGAAAAGGTATAAAGGGGATCGGCCCCCCTCCCCCCCACCCCCTCAGCTTAATAAAAAGAGGAGAAAGGAAAGTTAGGTGTGAATGATATTAGCAACTCAGATGTCTGGTGATCCATGAAGAAATTTTTCTGCAATGACTCTAACACGCTCTGTTACCTTCCACTTGTAAACTGCTGAGACAATTGGCTCTGCTGTCATACGATTTGGGTAAATGGAAAAGGGGGAAAGAAAAGAATAAGGAAAGAGCAAACGATCCATGGGTAAGATGAAACCACTTAACATTCTGACGTTGCCAGACTTTCCATTCCCGATCTTTGTTGGCTGTGTAGGTGTCGGAAGAAAGATGTCAATTGATCAGCAGCGTATATATTACGTGATTTTATAGAATGTCCCACCAGGTTGATGATGCAATGCTGCTTGTCTCATTGCACTGACTGATTTTGATCTCTCGTGACATTTTCGACTGCAAGTCGTCCATGTATTTCAGTACAGACCTCGGAGGTTTTTATCTTTATATTTTGCTGAACGTTGGTTATTAGGCCAAAAAGGGTTAGAGCCATTTGGCATTATATGAAAAAGTCATAAAAGGTGACGCACCTACTAAACTACATAGAAAAGTATCAAAATCACCATACTGACGCAATAAAGAATTATACTTTGCCTCCCCCACCATTCTCCGCCGACATAATGACAAGAAGAACTCACAAACCAATTGATATATAAAGAAAGATTATATTGATCCCTGGAATAAAAAACTAGCAAGTAGATCACTTGTTCTCTTTGGCATTTATCAATTTTTAATACTTGTGTTTTTTATTTTTTATTCTATAGTTTGTTTCAATCAGGTGGCAATGTGCTAGAAGTAGAACAAATTTGACATTATTGCATCATAAAGATTACTTTGTTAACAAATGCCGGTAAACAGACTGAATGTCACAAACGGATATCACACCTAGGTGAGGCCAGAACATTTCTGCCGTAAGAGTTTTCTGCTGAAATATTTTCAATATTTAGAGCACAGAGAGCCATATTTTATTAATGCTAACTCCACCCTGTACTGTCCTCTCATATAATCTTTCAAAGCTTATTTATAGTTTGAATACTGCCAGTAAAAACAGTTCCAACTTTTAACCTTATAGCTGCTCATACTGTCAGTACGAGTGTTCTGATGCATGACATGAAAGTATAGTTTATAGAACATGTGCAAACTATGTGGTAATTATAATACCCTTTCTTTTGTTGCATGAAACGCATATTTTTGGACATGTTATTTGAATTTAAAGTTCTGACCTGGATACAAACTTGAATAGGTTTTTTTTCTTGTCTACATTACCTATCAGTAGACAAATTTACTAATATCACCATTGGAGAGGTCTGGCACTATCACTTTGCAGCCTGAGAATGTTGTTGTTGTC